>JAWPHD010017599.1:0-43869 GCA_037043455.1 Cyrtodaria siliqua | reverse complement strand
CTCAAGCGTATAGTAAGTATACTGACAGTATTAACTTCAAGCTTATAGTAAGTAAATCAACAGCTTATAGTAAGAAAACCTACAATATGCAATTCAAGCTTATAGTAACTAAACTGACAGTATGCAACTCAAGGTTATAGGACGCACACCGACAGTATGCAACTCAAGCTTATTGAAAGTACACCGACAGCATGCAACTCAAGCTTGTAGAAAGTACACCGATAGTATGGAACTCAAGCTTACAGAAAGTACAACGACAGTATGAAACTCAAGCTTATAGAAAGTACACCGACAGTATACAACAAGCTTACTAACAGTAAGTACACTGACAGTACTCAAGCTTACAGAAAGTAAGTACACCAACAGTATGCAACTCCAGCTTATAGAAAGTATATCGACAGTATGCAACTCAAGCTTTCAGAAAGTACACAGACAGTATGCAACTCCAGCTCACAGAAAGTACGCCGACAGTATTCAACGCAAGCTTATAGAAAGTAAACCGACAGGATGCAACTCAAGCGTACAGAAAGTACACCGACAACATCCAACTCAAGCTTATAGAAAGTACACCAGACAGTATGCAACTCAAGCATATAGAAAATACACTGACAGTATGCAACTCAAGCTTATAGAAAGTACACCGACAGTATGCAACTGATGCTTATAGAAAATACACCAACAATATGTAACTACAGCTTACAGAAAGTACACCGACAGTATTCAACTCAAGCTTATTGAAAGCACACCGACAGGATGCAACTCAAGCTTACAGAAAGTACACTGACAGTATGCAACTAAAGCTTATATAAAGTACACCCGACAGAATGCAACACAAGCTGATAGAAATTACAATGAGGGTATTAACATAAAGATTACAGGAAGTACACCGACAGTATGCAACTGAAGCTTATATAAAGTACACCCGACAGAATGCAACTCAAGCTGATAAAAAGTACAATGACGGTATTAACCAAAAGATTACAGAAAGTACACTGACAGTATGCAGCTCAAGCTTATAGTAAGTAAACTGACAGTATTAACCTGAAGCTTATAGTAAGTAAACCGACAGTATGCAACTCAACCCTATAGTAAGTTAACCGACCGTATGCAACTCAAGCTTATAGTAAGTAAACCGACAGTATGCAACTCAAGCTTATAGTAAGTATACTGACAGTATAAGCCTAAAGCTTATAGAAAGTACACTGACAGTATGCAACTCAAGCTTATATAAAGTACAACGACAGTATGCAGCTCAAGCTTATAAGAGAGGCGCCCCACTTATATTTGAACACTTTTGTTTAAGGTGGTTTTTTTCAGCGGAAGTGATTGTCATAAAAAATACGTGATTTAATGATGTGAAACTGTCATTTAGAACGTATGCATTTAAAAATAATATCCAATTTCACGCGGTCCTTTTAAAATTGCATTTTGAATAAGGTGTACACCATTTTCTAATTTGAAGCCTATATGTTGCTGTTGCCGTGGAGTTTTATCTTAAACCAAATAATTGCACTAAATGCATATCATAATTGTTTAAACCTGTGTTTATAATTTAAATATGATCGTATGTTTTATTTTAAGACAAAAATATAGATGCTGAATTAAAAGCTGGACTTTTTATCGCAATATTAAAACATTGACAGATAACAGGAAAATTTGCTCCTGTGTTACTGATAATTTTATAAATTAACCAAAATAACTGTTTTTATCATATTTTGTGATATAAAAACATGAACAGTTATTGTTGATGTATATTATATATGTATATCGTATACCTTACAAAGATATATTTGGTAAACAAATATATTATTTTTATCATTATTTGCAAATGTGTGTGTTTTGACCCTAAATTTTAAGTTATATATTTTTCTATCTTTTCTTTTGAGAAACTTATGAAACTTGTTTTTTATAGTGGAGGAAGTCACAAAATAGCCTGCAGTTAATGTTTTGAACTAGAAGCTTTCGTAAATTGAGTCATTTTCATAGTTGAATTTCATGTTAATTTTCGCTAAAATCTTAAAAATCGACAAATTAAAAAAAAATGCATATTACACTTTTCTACGTTCAGGCATGGACATATCGGATTACTATAACCTTAAACGATATTTTAAAAGCATGTGTTAAAATTTGTATTGCAGCTTTTTTTATAATTGACGATTTTTGCTTCAAAATGTCATTCTCTACCAATTTTCAAAAATGCGGATGCAGCAACATTAGGAAGCACAGAAGCACATAAAAGTGCATGTCATAATGTTTCATATCGAAGGAATCATTAGACTTGACATTACAATCAACATATTCGGCGAGAATTTCAAGATAGTTGATTCAGTTACACAATAAAAGTGTTCAAATATAAGTGGGGCGCCTCTCGTAGAAAGTACACGGACAGTATACAATTCAAGCTTATAGTAAGTATACTGACAGTATTAACCTCAAGCTTATAGTAAGTAAATCAACAGTATGCAACTCAAGCTTATAGTAAGTAAACCTACAATATGCAATTCAAGCTTATAATAACTAAACTGACAGTATGCAACTCAAGCTTATATTAAGTAAACCGACAGTATGCAACTCAAGCTTATATAAAGTACAACAACAGTATGCAGCTCAAGCTTATAGTAAGTAAACCGACAGTATGCAACTCAAGCTTATAGAAAGTACACTGAAAGTATTAACCTGAAGCTTATACTAAGTAAACCGACAGTATGCAACTCAAGCTTATAGAAAGTACACAGACAGTAAGCAGCTCAAGCTTATAGTAAGTGTACTGACAGTATAAACCTCAAGCTTATAGAATGTACACCGACAGTATGCAACTCAAGCTTATATAAAGTACAATGAAAGTATGCAGTTAAAGCTTATAGAAAATACACCGACAGTATGCAACTCAGTCTTATAGAAAGTACACTGACAGTATTCAACTCAGTCTTATAGAAAGAACACCGACAGTATGCAACTGAAGCTTATAGAAAGTGCAACGACAGTATGCAGTTCATGTTTATGGTAAGTACACCGACAGTATGCAACTCAAGCTTACAGAAAGTACACCGACAGTATGCAACTCAAGCTTAAAGTTGGTATACTGACAGTATGCAACTCAAGCTTATAGAAAGCACACTGACAGTATGCAACTCAAGCTTATGGAAAGTACACCGACAGTATGCAACTCATGCTTGTAGAAAGTACACTGATAGTATGGAACTCAAGCTTATAGAAAGTAAACCAACAGTATGAAACTCAAGCTTACAGACAGTACAACGACAGTATGAAACCTAAGCTTATAGAAAGTACACCGACAGTATACAACTCAAGGTTACTAACAGTAAGTACACCCACAGTATGCGTACACCAACAGTATGCAATTCAAGCTTATAGAAAGTAAACCGACAGTATGCAGCTCAAGCTTACAGAAAGTACACCGACAGTATGCAACTCAAGCTTATAATAAGTATACTGACAGTATTAACCTCAAGCTTATAGAAAGTACACCGACAGTATGCAAATCAAGCTTATAATAAGTATACTGACAGTATTAACCTCAAGCTTATAGAAAGTACACCGACAGTATGCAACTCAAGCTTATAGTAAGTAAACCATCAGTATGCAACTGAAGCTTACAGAAAGTACATCGACAGTATGCAACTCAAGCTTATAGTAAGTAAACCAACAGTATGCAACTCAAGCTTATAGAAAGTACACCAACAGTATGCAACTGAAGCTTATAGAAAGTACACCGACAGTATGCAACTCAAGCTTATAGTAAGTAAACCAAGAGTATGCAACTCAAGCTTATAGTAAGTACACCAAGAGTATGCAACTCAAGCTTATAGAAAGTACACTGACAGTATGCAACTCAAGCTTATAGAAAGTACACTGACAGTAAGCAACTCAAGCTTATAGATAGTACACTGACAGTATGCAACTCAAGCTTATAGTAAGTACACCATAAGTAGGCAACTCAAGCTTATAGATAGTACAATGACAGTATGCAACTCAAGCTTATAGAAAGTACACAGACAGTATGCAACTCAAGCTTACAGAAAATAAACCAACAGTATGTGACTCAAGTTTACAAAAAGTACACCGAAAGTATGCAAATTAAGCTTATAGAAAGTACACTGACAGTAAGCAACTCAAGCTTATAGAAAGTACATGTGACAGTATGCAACTCAAGCTTATAGAAAATAAACTGACAGTATGCGACTCAAGCTTATAGTAAGTAAACCGACAGTATGCAACTCAGGCTTATAGTAAGCAAACCCACAGTATGCAATTCAAGCTTATAGTAAGTAAACCGACAGTATGCAACTCTAGCTTACAGAAGGTACACAGACAGTATACAACTCAAGTTTATAGTAAGTATACTGACAGTATAAACCTCAAGCTTATAGAAAGTACACCGACAGTATGCAACTCAAGCTTACAGAAAGTACACCAACAGTATGCAACTCAAGCTTATAGAAAGTACACTTACAGTAATAACCTGAAGCTTATAGTAAGTAAACCGACAGTATGCAACTCAGGCTTATAGTAAGTAAACCGATACTATGCAGCTCAAGCTTATAGTAAATAAACCGACAGTATGCAACTCAGGCTTATAGTAAGCAAACCGACAGTATGCAACTCAAGCTTATAGTAAGTAAACCGACAGTATGCAACTCTAGCTTACAGAAGGTATACAGACAGTATGCAACTCAAGCTTACAGAAAGTACATCGACAGTATGCAACTCAAGCTTATAGAAAGTACACCGACAGTATGTGTCTCAAGCTTCCAGAAAGTACACCAGCAGTATGCAACTCAAGCTGATAAAAAAACAAACAATATTGTTGAGTGTTGAATAAGAAGTGTAAACATATATATTCATTAACAAGAGATTGGATGTTTACCTTCACCACAATTATTGCGCATTTCATATATGTTTATTACTAATATATTTTATTTGTTGCCCAACCAACCACCAAAGAAAGAGGAACAAGAGGGCCTGTGATGCTCTACTGGCTAAAATGGCTCTTATATCAAGGGTTCTTGTCATAAAATTCCATTCAGTACTTCTTACTTCCTTTTTACTGCCAAAAAGATTGCACACAAAAAAACCACAATAATACCTACAACAGAAATGTAAACCCTTGATTCATGTTAACAATTTTAAAACATTCCTTAATTTTAACAATTTTAACATTCCTTGGGGTAAGATGAAGATGGGTGTGAAGTTTCTTGAACATAGGTCAAATACTTTTCAAGTTATGGCCAGTTATGAGCTTGGTTAGGTTGCAGGTTAAAGTTTTATGGGGGAAAAAAACAGAACTCTGCTGAAATGAAAGTCAGAGTCAATGGTCATGGGTAACACTATTCTGTGTGGTAAGATGAATATGTGTGAAGTTTCATGAATATAGATCAAATACTATTCAAGTTATGGCCAGTTATAAGCTTGGTTAGGTTGCAGGTTGAAGTTTTATGGAAGGGGGCATAACTCTGCCGAAATGAAAGTCAAGAGTTATTGGACAAAGGAAGGATCAGAGCTATAGGTTGTTACCATTATGCACATATCAATGTTTTCCTGCAACTAAATCTGTCTGGTATGTAGTTTTTTTTTTGTTATTATCATTTTGAGATGCCAATTCTTCGAATAATTATTGAAATTAGGCAAGGTCGAAGCAGATCTCAGATACAAATTTATGGCAAACATGCTTCAAAAAAAACACACGCCATTCCGTCATTGATCTCGGATTCATTCAAAACAAACATGACATTTTGAAATAACAAGAGGTCAATGACCTTGAAGCTCTACTGATTGATTTAGATTTCAGGAAGTAGTCGCTACAAACTTTTATTTTAAAAATCTATTTTTAGCCGTGGCGGCCATCTTGAATTTCCGGCCGACCTGAAATTTTGCTAGGATCAATTAGACATCAAGAGCAACATTCCTGTGAAGTTTCAAGAAAATCCGTCTAGTAGTTTCAGAGAAGTAGTCGCTACAAGTTTTCATTATATAACTCTATGTAAACAAAGATGGCCGCTGACAGCCATGTTTAACATCGAATCAAAACGATTTTTGACAATGATCAACATCATGTCATGCTACTCATTTTAGAAAAAGTCCCATATCAATATCGCTTATAGTTTTCAAGAAGTAGTCGCTACAAACTTGTATCTTGAAAATCTATTTATAGCCATGGATGCCATCTTGAATGTCCGGCCGACCTAAAAAGATTCTGGGATCAATTAGACATCAAGAGCAACATTCCTGTGAAGTTTCATAAAAAATCGTCTAGTAGTTTCAGAGGAGTAGTCGCTACAAGTTTTTACTATATAAATCTATGTAAACAAAGATGTCCGCTAGCAGCCATGTTTAAAGTCACATTGAAATAAATTTCGACAAGAATCAACATCATGTCATGCTGATCATTTTAGAAAACGTCCCATATCAATATCACTTACAGTTTTCAAGAAGTAGTCGTTACAAATTTATTTATTTTAAATCTATTTTTAGCTTTGGCGGCCATCTTGAATTTCTGGCCAGCCTGAAATTTTTCTAGGATCAACTAGACATCAAGAGCAACATTCCTGTGAAGTTTCATGAACATCCGTCAAGTAGTTTCAGAGAAGTAGTCGCTACAAGTGTTTACTATATAACTCTATGTAAACAAAGATGGCCACTGGCAGCCATGTTTAACATCGAATCAAAATAATGTTTGACTAGGATCAACATCATGTCATGCTGATCCTTTTAGAAAAAGTCCCATATCAATATCACTTATAGTTTTCAAGAAGTAGTCGCTGTGGCGGCCATCTTGAATTTCTGGCCGATCTGAAATATTGCTAGGATCAATAAGACATCAAGAGCAACATTCCTGTGAAGTTTAATGAAAATCCATCAAGTAGTGTCACAGAAGTAGTCGCTAAAAGTTTTCATTATATAACTCTATGTAAACAAAGATGGCCGCTGACAGCCATGTTTAACATGGAATCAAAACGATTTTTGACAAGGACCAACATCATGTCATGCTGATCATTTTAGAAAAAGTCCCATATCAATATCACCTATAGTTTTCAAGAAGTAGTCGCTACAAACTTTTATTTTAAAAATCTATTTTTAGCCATGGTGGCCATCTTGAATTTCCGGCCGACCTGAAATTTTGCTAGGATCAATTAGACATCAAGAGCAACATTCGTGTGAAGTTTCATGAAAATCCGTCAAGTAGTTTCAGAGGAGTAGTCGCTACAAGTTTTCATTATGTAACACTATGTAAACAAAGATGGCCACTGGCAGCCATGTTTAATGTCGAATCAAAATAATGTTCGACTCGGATAACCATCATGTCATGCTGATCATTTTAGAAAAAGTCCCATATCAATATCTCTTTTAGTTTTCAAGAAGTTTGTAGCGACAAACTTATTTTTTAACAAGAAGTCAATGACCTTGAAGCTCTACTGATTGATTTTGATTTCAGGAAGTAGTCGCTACAGACTTGTTTTTTGAAAATCTATTTTTAACCGTGGCGGCCATCTTGAATTTCCGGCCGACCTGAAATTTTGCTAAGATCAATAAGACATTAAGAGCAACATTCCTGTGAAGTTTCATGAAAATCCGTCAGGTAGTTTCAAAGAAGTAGTCGCTACAAGTTTTCATTATATAACTCTATGTAAACAAAGCAGCCATGTTTAAGGTCAAATCAAAACGATTTTCGACAAGGACCAACATCATGTCATACTGATCATTTTAGAAAAAGTCCCATATCAATATCTCTTATTGTTTTGAAGAAGTAGTCGCTACAAACTTATTTATTTTAAATCTATTTTTAGCTGTGGCGGCCATCTTGAATTTCCGGCCGACCTGAAATTTTTCTAGGATCAACTAGACATCAAGAGCAACATTCCTGTGAAGTTTCATGAACATCCGTCAAGTAGTTTCAGAGGAGTAGTCGCTACAAGTTTTTACTATATAACTCTATGTAACCAAAGATGGCCACTGGCAGCCATGTTTAACGTCGAATCAAAATAATTTTCCACAAGGATCTACATCATGTCATGCTGATCATTTTAGAAAAAGTCCCATATCAATATCACTTATAGTTTTCAAGAAGTAGTCGCTACAAACTTATTTTTTAAAAATCTATTTTTAGCTGTGACAGCCATCTTGAATTTCCGGCCGACCTGAAATTTTGATAGGATCAATTAGACATCAAGAGCAACATTCCTGTAAAGTTTCATGACAAACCTGCCAAGTAGTTTCAGAGGAGTAGTCGCTACAAGTTTTTACTATATAACTCTATGTAAACAAAGATGGCCGCTGGCAGCCATGTTTAACGTTGAATCAAAACGATTTTCGACTAGGATCAACATCATGTAATGCTGATCATTTTAGAAAAAGTCCCATATCAATATCACTTATAGTTTTCAAGAAGTAGTCGCTACAAACTTATTTTTTAAAAATCTATTTTTAGCTGTGACGGCCATCTTGAATTTCCGGCCGACCTGAAATTTTTCTAGGATCAATTAGACATCAAGAGCAACATTCCTGTAAAGTTTCATGGCAATCCGCCAAGTAGTTTCAGAGAAGTAGTCGCTACAAGTTTTTACTATATAACTCTATGTAAACAAAGATGGCCGCTGGCAGCCATGTTTAACGTTGAATCAAAACAATTTTTGACAAGGACCAACATCATGTCATGCTGATCATTTTAGAAAAAGTCCCATATCAATATCACTTATAGTTTTCAAGAAGTAGTCGCTACAAACTGGTATTTTGAAAATTTATTTTTAGCCGTGGCGGCCATCTTGAATTTCCGGCCAACCTGAAATTTTGCTAGGATCAATTAGACATCAAGAGCAACATTCCTGTGAAGTTTCATGAAAATCCATCAAGTAGTTTCAGAGGAGTAGTCGCTACAAGTTTTCATTATATAACTCTATGTAAACAAACATGTTTAACGTCGAATCAAAACGATTTTCGACAAGGACCAACATCATGTCATGCTGATCATTTTAGAAAAGTCCCATATCAATATCACTTATAGTTTTCATGAAGTAGTCGCTACAAACTTGTTTTTTAAAAACCTATTTTTAGATCTGGCGGCCATCTTGAAATTTACATCAACATGAATTTTTGCTAGGATCAACTAGACTTCATGGGCAACATTTCTGTAAAGTTTCATGAAAATCCATTCAGTAGTTTCAGAGGAGTAGTCGCTACAAAAAAAAGTTTACGGACAGATGGACAGATGACGGACGCCGCACCACGGCATAAGCTCTGCTGATCTCTGATCAGTAGAGCTAAAAAACAAGAGGTCAATGACCTTGAAGCTCTACTGATAGATTTTGATAGCTAGGTGATCAGCATTCCTGTGAAGTTTCATAAAAAAATGTCAAGTAGTTTCAGAGGAGTAGTTGCTACAAGTTGAAGTTTTTACTATATAACTCTAGGTAAACAAAGATGGCCACTGGCAGCCATGTTTAATGTCGAATCAAAGTAATTTTCGACAAGGATCAACATCTTGTCATTCTGATCATTTCAGAAAAAGTCCCATATCAATATCACTTACAGTTTTCAAGAAGTAGTCGCTACAAACTTTTTTTTAAAAAATCTGTTTTTAGCCATGGCGGCCATCTTGAATTTCCGGTCGACCTAAAAAAATTCTGGGATCAATTAGACATCAAGAGCAACATTCCTGTGAAGTTTCATAAAAATGTGTCAAGTAGTTTCAGAGAAGTAGTCGCTACAAGTTGTTACTATATAAATCTATGTAAACAAAGATGGCCACTAGCAGCCATGTTTAAAGTTGCATCGAAATAAATTTCGACAAGGATCAACATCATGTCATGCTGATCATTTTAGAAAATGTCCCATATCAATATCACTTACAGTTTTCAAGAAGTAGTCGCTACAAATGTATTTATTTTAAATCCATTTTTAGCCGTGGCGGCCATTTTGAATTTCCGGCCATCCTGAAATTTTGCTAGGATCAACTAGACATCAAGAGAAACATTCCTGTGAAGTTTCATGAACATCCGTCAAGTAGTTTCAGAGGAGTAGTCGCTACAAGTTTTTACTATATAACTCTATGTAAGCAAAGATGGCCGCTGGCAGCCATGTTTAACGTCGAATCAAAACGATTTTTGACAACGACCAACATCATGTCATGCTGATCATTTAAGAAAAAGTCCCATATCAATATCACTTATAGTTTTCAAGAAGTAGTTGCTACAAACTTATTTTTTAAAAATCTATTTTTAGCTGTGGAGGCCATCTTGAATTTCTGGCCGATCTGAAATTTTGCTAGGATCAATTACACATCAAGAGCAACATTCCTGTAAAGTTTCATGAAAATCCCCCAAGTAGTTTCAGAGGAGTAGTCGCTACAAGTTTTTACTATATAACTCTATGTAAACAAAGATGGCCGCTGGCAGCCATGTTTAATGTCGAATCAAAACGATTTTTGACAACGACCAACATCATGTCATGCTGATCATTTTAGAAAAAGTCCCATATCAATATCACTTATAGTTTTCCAGAAGTAGTCGCTACAAACTTGTATTTTAACAAGAGGTCAATGACCTTGAAGCTCTACTGATTGATTTTGATTTCAGGAAGTAGTCGCTACAAACTTGTTTTTTGAATAATTATTTTTTAGCCGTGGCGGCCATCTTGAATTTCCGGCCGACCTGAAATTTTGCTAGGATCAATAAGACATCAAGAGCAACATTCCTGTGAAGTTTCATGAAAATCTGTGAAGTAGTTTCAGAGGAGTAGTCGCTACAAGTTTTCATTATATAACACTATGTAAACAAAGATGGCCGCTGACAGCCATGTTAAACATCGAATCAAAATGATTTTTGACAAGGACCAACATCATGTCATGCTGATCATTTTTAAAAAAGTCCCATATCAATATCACTTATAGTTTTCAAGGAGTAGTCGCTACAAACTTGTATTTTGAAAATGTATTTCCAGCCATGGCGGCCATCTTGAATTTCCGGCCGACCTGAAATTTTGCTAGGATCAATTAGACATCAAGAGCAACATTCCTGTGAAGTTTCAGGAAAATCCGTCAAGTAGTTTCAGAGGAGTAGTCGCTACAAGTTTTCATTATATAACTCTATGTAAACAAAGATGGCCACTGGCAGCCATGTTTAACGTCGAATCAAAATAATGTTCGTCTCAGATAACCACCATGTCATGCTGATCATTTTAGAAAAAGTCCCATATCAATATCACTTATAGTTTTCAAGAAGTAGTCGCTACAAACTTATTTTTAAAAAAAATATTTTTAGCCGTGGCGGCCATCTTGAATTTCCGGCAGACCTGAAATTTTGCTAGGATCAATTAGAAATCAAGAGCAACATTCCTGTGAAGTTTCATGAAAATCCATCAAGTAGTTTCAGAGGAGTAGTCGCTACAAGTTTTCATTATATAACTCTATGTAAACAAAGATGGCCGCTGGCAGCCATGTTTAATGTCGAATCAAAACGATTTTCGACAAGGACCAACATCATGATATGCTGTTCATTTTAGAAAAAGTCCCATATCAATATCACTTATAATTTTCAAGAAGTAGTCGCTACAAACTTGTTTTTTGAAAATCTACTTCTAGCCGTGGCGGCCATCTTGAATTTCCGGCCGACCTGACGTTTTGTTAGGATCAATTAGACATCAAGAGCAACATTCGTGTGAAGTTTCATGAAAATCCATCAAGTAGTTTCAGAGGAGTAGTCGCTACAAGTTTTCATTATATAACTCTATGTAAACAAAGATGGCCACCGGCAGCCATGTTTAACGTCGAATCAAAATAATTTTCGACAAGGATCAACATCATGTCATACTGATCATTTTAGGAAAAGACGCATATCAATATCACTAATAGTTTTCAAGAAGTAGGCGCTACAAACTTGTATTTTGAAAAATTATTTTTAGCCGTGGCAGCCATCTTAAATTTCCGGCCGACCTGAAATTTTGCTAGGATCAACTAGACATCAAGAGCAACATTCCTGTGAAGATTCATGAAAATCCGCCAAGTAGTTTTAGAGCAGTAGTCGCTACAAATGTTTACTATACAAACTCTATGGAAACAAAGATGGCAGCTGGTGGCCATGTTTAATGTCAAATCAAAATAATTTTTGACAAGGATCAACATCATGTTATGCTGATCATTTTAGTAAAAGTCCCATATCAATATCACTTACAGTTTTCAAGAAGTAGTCACTACAAATTTACTTATTTTAAATCTATTTTCAGCCGTGGCGGCCATCTTGAATTTCCGGCAAACCTTCTAGGATCAACTAGACATCAAGTGCAACTATCCTGTGAAGTTTCATGAAAATCCGTCAAGTAGTTTCAGAGGAGTAGTCGCTACAAGTTTTCATTATATAACTCTTTGTAAACAAAGATGGCCGCCGACAGCCATGTTTAACGTCGAATCAAATCGATTTTTGACAAGGACCAACATCATGTTATGCTGATCATTTTAGAAAAAGTCCCATATCAATATCACTTATAGCTTTCAAGAAGTAGTCGCTACAAACTTGTATTTTGAAAATCTATTTTTAGCCGTGGTGGCCATCTTGAATTTCCGGCCCACCTGAAATTTTGCTAGGATCAATTAGACATCAAGAGCAACATTCCTGTGAAGTTTCATGAAAATCCGTCAAGTAGTTTCAGAGGAGTAGTCGCTACAAATTTTCATTATATAACTCTATGTAAACCAAGATGGCCGCTGACAGCCATGCTTAACGTCGAATCAAAACGATTTTTGACAAGGACCAACATCATATCATGCTGATCATTTTAGAAAAAGTCCCATATCAATATCACTTATAGGTTTCAAGAAGTAGGCGCTACAAACTTGTATTTTGAAAATCTATTTTTAGCCGTGGCGGCCATCTTGAATTTCCGGCCCACCTGAAATTTTGCTAGGATCAATTAGACATCAAGAGCAACATTCCTGTGAAGTTTCATGAAAATCCGTCAAGTAGTTTCAGAGGAGTAGTCGCTACAAGTTTTCATTATATAACTTTATGTAAACAAAGATTGCCACTGGCAGCCATGTTTAACGTGGATCATTTTAGAAAAAGTCCCATATCAATATCACTTAGAGTTTTCAAGAAGTAGTCGCTACAAACTTGTTTTTTAAAAACCTATTTTTAGATTTGGCGGCCTTCTTGGATTTCATATCAACATGAATTTTTGCTAGGATCAACTAGACTTCATGGGCAACATTTCTGAAAAGTTTCATGAAAATCCATTTAGTAGTTTCAGAGGAGTAGTCGCTACAAAAAAAAGTTTACGGACGGACAGACAGACGGACAGACAGACGGACGGACGGAAAAACGGACGCCGGACGCCGCACCATGGCATAAGCTCTGCTGATCTCTGATCAGTCGAGCTAAAAATCAATAAAAAAAGAAAAAAAAGAAAAGAATGTCACGAGGCAAAATGTAGCATTTTAAACTAAATCTAGGGCCATAACTCCGCTGTTACTGGTCAGATCTGGCTGGTTTTCGAACTCGTCCGAGCTTTCATTAACATTAAAAATCTGGTAATGTTCTGTAAAGATCGGATGAAAAATGAAGGTCCTATCGTCTTAACGAGGCAAAATATAGCATTTTTAACTAATCAAGGGCCATAACTCCGCTGTTACCAATCCGATCTTGCTGTTTTTCAAACTTGTCTGAGCTTTCATTGACATTAACAATCAAGTAAAGTTTGGTAAAGATTGGATGAAAAATGGAGGCTCTATCATCTTAACGAGGTAAAATATAGCTTTTTTAACTAAATCAAGGGCCGTAACTCCGCTGTTACTGGTCCGATCTGGCTGTTTTTCAAACCTATCCGAGCTTTCATTGATATTAACAATCTGTTGAAGTTTGGTAAAGATCGGATGAAAAATGAAAGCCCTATTGTCTTAACGAGACAAAAGTTAACAGACGAGGGACGACAGACGCCGGACAACTCGCCATCACATAAGCTCTGCTGGCCCTTGGCTAAAATCTACAATAAACTCTTGCTAACCTGGACGATCATGGGACTGACATTTTTGTCCGGATTTGCGGAGTGTCCGGATTACTGTTTTACATGCATAGTGTTTCCCCTAAAGTGGAATGGCGGGGCGGCGTGCCCTGCCCCTTTTTTGGGCCGCCCTGTCCTTTTTTGTAACTGCCCTTCTGCCCTAAAAACCCGCCCTGCTGCCCTAAAAACGAGTCCTGTTACCGTTATATACACTTTTGCCCTAAATTTATCATGCCTAATCTGCATTGACATCCTCAGGCAATAAATCCAGCAGTTGTATACATCCAGTGCTTCATAAGGATTAGCTTGACCCAAGGTGTTAATTAGGCCATCCCCTGTTTGCGGACAACTGGGGTGAAGTCAATCATGCGTATTAGGTTTGGACCTGTCAACTTTTTGCGTACATTATGGAAACATGTTTATTCATATTTCATTTAAAATCTCAAGTGAATTTGCTCCGATCCATTTATTTGCAATTAAAGCATAAAAACATGAGAAAATATCAGATTATTCGAAAATCACATGAAAAAAATCAAAACGCGATTGTTATGTTGGTAACTTCGGTTTGCTTCGCGGTGTCAAAGTAAATCAATTGATTATGAACAAGAAATGTCACAGTAAGTGACAAATGACCCCGAGGTTACCTGTAAGTGTGACCTTGACCTTGGAGCAATATGAAACCAACAGATATATTTAAAAATAATTTAAAAAAAAAAAATATATATATATATTATTAAAAAAAAAAAATTAAAAAAAAATAAATAAATAAATTAAAACAAGTTATCTGAAAATCTGCCCAGAATGCCAGAGTTATTGTCTCACACAATTTGACCTTTGCCCTCTAAGTGTGACCTTGACCTTGGGGCCACAGACCTGGATTTGTGCTCGACACATCGTCTTATTGTGGTGAGCACTTGTGCCAAGTAATTTGAAAATCCGTCTAGGATTGCCAGAGTTATTGACCGGACACGATTTGACCTTTGACCTATGTGTGACCTTGACCTTGGAGCCACGGACCTGGATTTTGTGCGCGACACATCATGTTGTTGTGGTGAGCACTTGTACCAAGTTAATTCAATATCCGTAAAGAAATGCCAGTTATTGACTGGACATGATTTGACCTTTGACCTCTAAGTGTGACCTTGACCTTGGAGCGACGGACCTGGATTTTGTGCACGACACGTCGTCTTGTTGTGGTGAGCAATTGTGCAAAGTTATTTGAAAATTCATCCATTATTGTCAGAGTTATGAAGTGGACACTATTGTACAGACGAACGGGGATGAACGGAAGGACAGTGCGACTACTATATGCCACCCTTCGGGGGCATAATAAAGACAGACATTTTTATAACAATTCATCAACTTATAGTCATATCTGACCATTATTCCCCAACTATAACAACTTGACGTGATTAACTATGAACTGGCGCAAGTAATTGTAAAACTATGCTAACGTAAAAAGTAGACGTAAATTTGGATACGCTTTATTTCGGATGCTTTAAACTGTTCTACTTTCACTTTGCGTTTTCCAGGTTATTTTTTGTTAAATGTTATTCACTTAAAAAAAAAAAACGGCAGTGTTACCTTCAATATATTGACAATGAATTGTATAATCAAAGTACTGAAAGTACTGAGAATGCAAGGTTTGATAGGAAACTTAAAGACTGTATGAATATTTTTGCACGATTGTTGGACATTTAAAATTTTCATAAATTTGATAAAGTTTCAGCCAAATTGGCGATCTCGGGCGACCTACAAAAATCTTAGAGGGTCGATCCATTCCAAATATATAATATTGTGATCAATTGTCATTAAACTGTTTGAAATCTAGACTAGAATATTATTTTATGAAATTGCTGATGGATAGACAGGTTTGTGTTGTATGGCCAAGCTGTCACTCAAGATGACCTCCATGCCTAAATTATGTCATTTACAGAGTGGCATGTATTAAATAGTCTTCCGGGAACAAGATGCACAAGAGGGCCTGCCTGTATCACTCTACTGGCTTGAATAGTCTAAGGCCTAATGGAAAACATTTTTTTTAAACAAGAGTTGCGCGGAACATGGTGTCTCGCCTAAAGTGACGTGTCCACCAAACATGTTTCAAATGACCTTCATCTTGATAAAATCAAGGGTTTATGCAACATCAAATACCTTTGTCTGCATTCAAAAGGGTAGCGTTCATAGTTTTCCATAAAAGGAGCTAAATGCAAATATTGATGAATGGACAGACATTACCATTCCATAGACCATATTCGGTCAAAAAAATAGATATGTGTCCATATCAGCTTGTTACTTCATTATACTAAATATAGGCTTTACTTATAGACAGTGTCCCTTTAAAAAGTTAATTTCACATTGAACATGTTTAGCCTGAAAAAACATCTACAAGTATCATGTTACACAGAGGCTGTTGTTTTTTGCTCTCACAAATTGACATTTTAATCTACCACATGTCCTGTTTTATCATGAACATGTCATCACAAATTAATGCTGGTATCTGTTTGTGATGCAATAAAAGGCCAGGTTTCAGTATAAAAACTCCAACATGGCCTTTTTTCAAATCATTATTCTATCAAAGAGGTTTAATCACAAATTTCTAAATCATATTTAGCATTTTTAAACCATCTGTAAACTCAAAATTTGGCATGTCAATACATTAAACATTACAATTGTATCATGTATTTATTTTCTATGCAAAACATTTTTGAACTGAATCAAATTAGATGTTCTTTAATGGCTCATCAACACATTATAGGTTGTTTACAGCCACCCCAGAAAGAGAGGGGAAGGATACATAGTAATCCAGGAACCTGCTCTACTCTTACTATCAAATAGATTCCTAAGGTTCTTTAATGTTCTTGGAGGATAGACTCCAATACATGGGACCGCATGTATAAGAACATAATTATTTTGTGTTTGTTTTATAAGCTCAAAGTATCGGTGTCCCTTTAAATAGAAGAATTATTTTAGCAAACTTGGTTGTTTTGTAATGTTTATCAACATTAAACATTTTAAGTGCTAACCCTTTAAATATAAAATTGTCTTTATTGTCATTGTCAATGAATCATTAATGTAATTAATAAAAAATTTTTAAAAAAATCTGCAATTAAGTGAGAAAGTGTCGATTCTTATGGATGGCAGTAAAGTACAGGAGGTGTACAGTACTTGTTCTACCCAGGAAAAGTGGGTGGTCTGCAGCCATCACAAAAAAAATTGAACGTCATATATAACCTTACATGTGTTGAAAATGATGTAAAACACCATACAAACAAATTTTATTTATTTTCAGAATCTTTTCACATTTTGGATATCGAGGGGTCAGTGCAAAACTATTGTAACTACATATGAATAAAGAAGGAGATACAATAGCTCTGCACTGAACCCTTGATATATAGCAATGAAAAAATCCAGGTGTTTACATTTTAATCTGCACAGCTTATCAGTGGCTGTCAAGTGAAAAGTTTATATGGTTCTGTATAATTGCTTCAATTACCAGCTTGTCAGCTTTCATTGTTTTTTAATATAAGTATATCAGAAAATGTCTGCATATTGTAATTAATGTATTGTTCACCGCTACTATGCATGTTTCAGTGGCTGGAAGTTATTAAAATAAGAAGAATTCTGTCCAGTGAGTTTAGATATGTATTGAATTGAATGTTGTTTAACAGTCATCACAGTATAGGTTATTTAGAGCCGCCCCAGAGAGAGGGGAATGATACATCATTGGTCCTATAATTGAATATTTATTTATATGTATTAACAAAACTGTCAGAGGACAGAGCAGCTCAACTATTCGAGTTTTCAGAGAACAAGAGCATACCCTCAGAAAAAATGCAAACAAAGGGGCAAGCTGGATGTGTCAAGAAGGAAAATATTGGAATTTTCGTTAAATCAAGGGCCACAATTTGTCTGTGATGACAAGGAGGTTATTTCATAATAACCCTTTTAAAGGATACATAATGCGAGTTTTATAAGTTGAAAATTTGAAGAAAATATCTTAAAAGTATATGTAAATGCATTTTACCGTTGACCCCTTTGTGACCTTGACCTTTCATCCAATGATCTTGACCTCGATAGATACGATCATCGTCTCATTTATAATAAAGTATGTAAGTATGGCATGGTAAAGGACCATAAGAGTATAGTAAATGCAAAATATTAAACCTCTGGCTCTTGTAGTTCCAGAGAAGATGACTTTAATGTGTTTCCTATATAAGTCTATTTAACCCAAGGGTCACCATTTGAACAAACTTGGTAGAGGACGATAATCTTATAGTAAATGCAAAATATTAAACCTCTGGCTCTTGCAGTTTCAGAGAAGACAGTTTTATATAGGAAAAAAACTGCGACCCCGGGGCGTGGCCAAGTTTGACACCAGGGTCACCATTTGAACAAACTTGGTAGAGGACCATAAGCTTATAGCAAATGCAAAATATTAAACCTCTGGCTCTTGCAGTTCCAGAGAAGAAGATTTTTTTAACTTTTTCTCTATAAAAGCCTATGTAAAACTGTGACCCCGAGGCGGGGCCAAATTTGACCCCAGGGTCACCATTTGAACAAAATTGGTAGAGGACCATGAGCTTATAGCAAATGCAAAATATTAAACCCTCTGGCTCTTGCAGTTTTAGAGAAGATTTTTTAAGTTTTTCCCTATACATGTCTATGTAAAACATGTGACCCTTGTGGCGGGGCCAAATGTGACCCGATTTGGCCACGAGGGCGGGGACAAATTGATCATAGGGTCACCATTTGAACAAACTAAGTAGAGGACCAAAAGCTAATGCTACATGTAATACATGAGAGCTCTGTGCTTTGTGGTTTCAGAGAAGAAGACTTTTTTAATTTTTTTCCTATATGTCTATATGAAAAACATGCAAAATCTCAATATACAAACATTGGATCCCCGGGGCATGGCCATTTTTGACCCCGGGGACTTCATTTGAACAAACTTGATAGTCTAGCCGTTGGCGATCATTTTAAAAGAAAAACTGTTGAAATCTGTCCAGCGGTTCTGGAGAAGAAGATTTTTTAAGGTTTCGACCATATATAGTAACAGCGACCATCTTGGATGTCGCGCTGACCTAATTTTAACAAATCTAAAAAGCATTCATCTAAGGATCATCCATGCGAAGTTTGGGTAAAATTAGCCAAGCGGTTTCTGAGGAGGTCGTTTGAAGAAAAGTTAACGATGACGACGACGGACGGATGCAGAGTGATCTCAATAGATCTAACAAGAGGTCAATGACCTTGAAGCTCTACTGATTGATTTTGATTTCAGGAAGTAGTCGCTACAGACTTGTTTTTTGAAAAATTATTTTTAGCCGTGGCGGCCATCCTGAATTTCCGGCCGACCTGAAATTTTGCTAGGATCAATTAGACATCAAGAGCAACATTCCTGTGAAGTTTCATGAAAATCCGTCAGGTAGTTTCACAGGAATAGTCGCTACAAGTTTTCATTATATAACTCTATGTAAACAAAGATGGCCGCTGACAGCCATGTTTAACGTTGAATCAAAATAATCTTTGACTCTGATAACCATCATGTCATGCTGACCATTTTACAAAAAGTCCCATATCAATATCATTTATAGTTTTCAAGACGTAGTCGCTACAAACTTCTTTTTTAAAAAATCTAATTTTAGCTGTGGCGGCCATCTTGAATTTCTGGCCAATCTGAAATTTTGCTAGGATCAATTAAACATTAAGAGCAACATTCCTGTAAAGTTTCATGAAAATCTGCCAAGTAGTTTCAAAGGATTAGTCGCTACAAGTTTTTACTATATAACTCTATGTAAACAAAGATGGCTGCTGGCAGCCATGTTTAACGTTGAATCAAAACAATTTTTGACAAGGACCAACATCATGTCATGCTGATCATTTTACAAAAAGTCCAATATCAATATCACTTATAGTTTTCAAGTAGTAGTCGCTACAAACTTGTATTTTGAAAATCTATTTTTAGCCATGGCAGCCATCTTGAATTTCCGGGCGACCTGAAATTTTGCTAGGATCAATTAGACATCAAGAGCAACATTCCTATGAAGTTTTATGAAAATCCGTCAAGTAGTTTCAGAGGAGTAGTCGCTACAAGTTTTCATCATATAACTCTATGTAAACAAAGATGGCCACTGGCAGCCATGTTTAACGTCGAATCAAAATAATGTTCGACTCTTATAACCATCATGTCATGCTGACCATTTTACAAAAAGTCCCATATCAATATCACTTATAGTTTTCAAGACGTAGTCGCTACAAACTTCTTTTTTAAAAATCTATCTTTAGCTGTGGCGGCCATCTTGAATTTCTGGCCGATCTGAAATTTTGCTAGGATCAATTAGACATCAAGAGCAATATTCCTGTGAAGTTTCATGAAAATCCGTCAAGTAGTTTCAGAGGAGTAGTTGCTACAAGTTTTCATTATATAACTCTATGTAAACAAAGATGGCCACTGGCAGCCATATTTAACGTCGAATCAAAACGATTTTCGACAAGGACCAACATCATGTCATGCTGATCATTTTAGAAAAAGTCCCATATCAATATCACTTATAGTTTTCATGAAGAAGTCGCTACAAACTTGTTTTTTAAAAACCTATTTTTAGATCTGGCGGCCATCGTGGATTTCACATCAACATGAATTTTTGCTAGGATCAACTAGACTTCATGGGCAACATTTCTGTAAAGTTTCATAAAAATCCATTCAGCAGTTTCAGAGGAGAAGTCGCTACAAAAAAAAAGTCTACAGACAGACGGACGACGGACGCCGCACCACGGCATAAGCTCTGCTGATCTCTGATCAGTAGAGCTAAAAATGAGACGTATGGACGTGACAGATGTCCAGACGGACAAGGGAACAGTATATGCCTGCACCACTTTCGTGGCGGGGCATAAAAACATTTAAAATATTTTCTTTAACAACCAAACAAAATTAATAATAAAAAAAAAAGCCCCATTGTCTTGACAAGGCAAAAAATAGCATATTAAAAAAAATCAGGGGCCATAACTTCTGTGATACTGGCTTATCTGGCTGGTTATTCGAACTTGTCCCAGCTTTCAGTGATATTAACAGTCTGTGCAACTTTAGTAAAGATCATATACTAAATGAAGGTGCTACAGTGTAAACAAGACAGAAAATTGAATTTTTCAGTAAAAGGGCCATAACGCTGTTGATACTATTCTGATTTGGCTGTTTTTTTAACTCGTCCAAGCTTTCATTGATATAAAGATAGTCTGACAAAGATTAGTAAAGATCAAATTAAAAATGAAGATCATATCCTGTAAACAAGCCAAAAGTTAACAGACAACGGACAACTCGCCATCCCATAAACTCTACTGGCCGTTAACCTAATGACTTCTGGCACAGTATATTAACTGAATTAAGATGAAAACATATGACAACAGATGAACTGGACAGGGATGAAATCTTTAATTTGAACATGTTAGGTACAGTAAACTAGTTCTCACCATCACCTTGGTCATCCGGGAGATGTGAGGCATCTATGTCATATGAGGTAGCATTCATGAACACACCTGTAATGCTGCCCAAACTACCATCTACACTAATCTGCAAAATATAATATTCACCATTAAAAGTAGATTCCTTTGGTCAAATAATGAAAGCTTATATACTGAACATAATATGAAGGAATTATAAAGGTTCCTTGCCTCTCTGTTAGTTTCATTGAATTCTTTCAAGTGGTTTCTTTGATATGATGAGATATTAAAAATTTATAAAAAAACAGGCATGGCTGCGTTTCTGAAACTTGTCTGAGCTCAAATGGATTTTAACATTCTGAACAAGTTTGGTGAAGATCAGATGAAAAATGAAGGAACTACATATTTAACAAGAACGACGCCTAACGGGGCATTATGCGCCCTTTTCCTAAAGTTTTTATCAATGTAACCCTAACCTTTGTCCTTCTAACAAAAAAATAACTGATAGGGGCTGTTATTTAACCAAGAGCACTATTTGTATAAAGTTTCAAGACTGTAGATCAAATATTCATGAATAACAGCTGGGAAGGAATTTGTCATGATCAGGTCACAGTGACCTACTAGGCTTAAAATTAATAGTGGTTGTTGTTTTAACATGGGAACTATTTCTGTAAAGTTTCAAAATTGTGGGTCTAATAGTTACAGTGAGGAAAACATTTTAGGATTCAGTCATTGTCAGTTTAATGTGACCTTGATGACCTACTGAACCCAAAAGTAATAGGCTTCCTCCTCTGACCAAGGACAATGCACCTACAAAGTTTAATAAGGGTGGGTATCATATTTCCCGGATTGTCATTTGCAATGTGTATGTCCATATGAAGACCTTGACTTTTGACCTACTAAGCCCAAAAGTGATAGGGTTCCCCCTCTCACCAAGGGCAATGTATCTACAAAGTTTCATGAATGTAGGTATTATTGTATTATGTTGGTTCCCAGTTATTTGGCTGAATGTGTATTTCTATATAAGGTCATGATGACCTTGACATTTGGCCTACTGACCCAAAAGACAATATGGTGCTTTCTCATACCAACATCAATGCACATACGAAGTTTCATCAGTGGGGGTGTTATGGTTTTGATATTGCACAGAATGCATATTAATGCATATAAGGTCATAGTGAACTTGACAATTGACCTGCTAACCCCAATGAAATACAATATTTTCTCTCACCAGGGGCAATGTACCTATGAAGTTTCATGAGTGTAAGTGTTATGGTTTTGAAGTTATCCCACGAAATGCCTATTTCCATATAATGTGAAATATAAAGTGACCTTGACTTAACTAAATGACCCAAAAATCAATAGGGTTCCTCCTCTTACCAAAGTCAATATACCTATGAAATTTCTTGAGTATGGATGTTAGTTTTCAAGTTATCGCGAGGAATGCCTATTTCCATATAAGGTCATGGCCACCTTGACCTTTGTCCCACTGAACGATAATCAATAGGGTTCCTCCTCTCACCAAAAGCAATGTACCTATGAAGTTTCATAAGTGTGAGTATTATGGTTCCAAGTTATCAGATGGAATGTCTATTTCCATATAAGGTCATGGTGACCTTGACTTTTGACCTAGTGGCCCCAAAAAACAAAAGGGTTTGTTGTTTGCAAGACACGCGTCGTAGAGGCGATCGAATGTGACTCATATTTCGTCGAAATTTTGCACATGATGTTAGATGCTTATTAGGAACAAGGTGATGAAGTTTGGTGAAAATCCTGCGAGAAGAAAGCAAGATACGTATGTCGTAATGGAGGCCAGATGTGACTTATATTCGTTGAAAGTAAGTCACAGCGACCCAAAATTCTGCACATTATAAGGAACATTCTGGTGACTTTAAGTGAAAATCCTGCAAGAAAGAAGCAAGATACGCATGTCGTCCAAGGTAGGTCACAGCGACCAGAAATTGTGTACATGATGTTGGATCCATATAAGGATCATTCTAATGGAGTTTGGTGAAAATCCTGCAAGTAACGAAGAAGATATTAAGAAATGGAAATTGGACGCACAGACTAACAAACGATCGAACGGATCGAGATCCTGAAACGGGCTCAACAATAAGGTCAAATATCAAAGCTTTATTGTTTATATAGCATTAGCTTATGATCCTCTTTCAATTGTGTTCAAATGATGACCCTGTGACATAAATGGTCTCTTCCTAGGTGTCACAATTAATAAAACAAGAGCTGTCGGAGAACAGCGCAGCTCGACTATTTGATTTTTCAGAGAATAATAAATTATATAGCTAGTATATACCATCAGAAAACAAGGCTAAAGGTGGTGTTCAGTTGGGGGATGGAGCTTGTATAGAAACTCGGGCCGATATAAAATTATGTGAAATTTTATTATTTTTATCTGTTTCAATCCAAAATTGCTGTCATTTTAAAGAAATTTGTGGTCAAAAGGCAACTGGGGAAGGGAGCTGATACCTGGCAATTTTTATTGTGGCCTGATTTCATTTTTTTTATTGATATTTCATCTGTGTATCTGAATTTAATCTAATTGCTTTATATATAAATGATTGCATTCAAATTAAAATATTAATATCCAATAATGGAAGATAAAATGAAAACAATTCCCCTCACCCTGTCCTCCATGTGAGGGGAGCCCATAAACTAATGCGGGGGTGGGGGGGGGGGACCAAAACAACACAGATATATGTAAAAACAAGAGGTCAATGACCTTGAAGCTCTACTGATTGATTTTGATTTCAGGAAGTAGTCGCTACAAACTGTTTTTTTGAAAATCTATTTTTAGCCGTGGTGGCCATCTTGAATTTCCGGCCGACCTGAAATTTTGCTAGGATCAATTAGACATCAAGAGCAACATTTCTGTGAAGTTTCATGAAAATCTGTCAAGTAGTTTCAGAGGAGTAGTCGCTACAAGTTTTCATTATATAACTCTATGTAAACAAAGATGACCACTGACAGCCATGTTTAACATTGAATCAAAATAATGTTCGACTCGGATAACCATCATGTCATGCTGATCATTTTAGAAAAAGTCCCATATCAATATCTCTTATAGTTTTCAAGAAGTAGTCGCTACAAACTTATTTTTTAAAAATCTATTTTTAGCCATGGCTGCCATCTTGAATTTCCGGCCGACCTGAAATTTTGCTAAGATCAATTAGACATCAAGAGCAACATTCGTGTGAAGTTTCATGAAAATCCGTCAAGTTGTTTCAGAGGAGTAGTCGCTACAAGTTATCATTATATAACTCTATGTAAACATACATGGCCACTGGCAGCCATGTTAACGTCGAATCAAAATAATGTTCGACTTGAATAACCATCATGTCATGCTGATCATTTTAGAACAAGTCCCATATCAATATCACTTATAGTTTTCAAGAAGAAGTCGCTACAAACTTGTATTTTGAAAATCTATTTTTAGCCATGGCGGCCATCTTGAAGGCCGACCTGAAATTTTGCAAGGATCAATTAGACATCAAGAGCAACATTCGTGTGAAGTTTCATGAAAATCCGTCAAGTATTTTCAGAGGAGTAGTCGCTACAAGTTATCATTATATAACCGTATGTAAACAAAGATGGCCACTGGCAGCCATGTTTAACGTCGAATCAAAATAATGTTCGACTCGGATAACCATCATGTCATGCTGATAATTTTAGAAAAAGTCCCATATCAATATCTCTTATAGTTTTCAAGAAGTAGTCGCTACAAACTTATTTTTTAAAATCTATTTTTAGCCGTGGCGGCCATCTTGAATTTCCGGCCAACCTGAAATTTTGCTAGGATCAATTAGACATCAAGAGCAACATTCCTGTGAAGTTTCATGAACATCCGTCAAGTAGTTTCAGAGGAGTAGTCGCTACAAGTTTTCATTATATAACTCTATGTAAACAAAGATGGCCGCTGGCAGCCATGTTTAACGTCGAATCAAAACGATTTTCGACAAGGACCAACATCATGTCATGCTGATCATTTTAGAAAAAGTCCCATATCAATATCTCTTATAGTTTTCAAGAAGTAGTCGCTACAAACTTATTTTTTAAAAATCTATTTTTAGCCGTGGCGGCCATCTTGAATTTCCGGCCGACCTGAAATTTTGCTAGGATCAATTAGACATCAAGAGCAACATTCCTGTGAAGTTTCATGAAAATCCGTCAAGTAGTTTCAGACGAGTAGTCGCTACAAGTTTTCATTATATAACTCTATGTAAACAAAGATGGCCGCTGGCAGCCATGTTTAACGTCGAATCAAAACGATTTTCGACAAGGACCAACATCATGTCATGCTGATCAGTTTAGAAAAAGTCCCATAGCAATAACCCTTAGAGTTTTCAAGAAGTAGTCACTACAAACTTGTTTTTAAAAACCTATTTTTAGATTTGGCGGCCATCTTGGATTTCACATCTACATGAATTTTTGCTAGGATCAACTAGACTTCATGGGCAATATTTCTGTAAAGTTTCATGAAAATCTATTCAGTAGTTTCAGAGGAGTAGTCGCTACAAAAAAAAAGTTAACGGACGGACAGACAGACAGACGGACGACGGACGCCGCACCACGGCATAAGTATATATAAAAATAGAGTTTTGATGGGGTGTGGTGGGGCAACATAGCCTTTATATGTGTTACAAATGACCAAAACAACAGAAAAATATGTTGTTGTTTTTTTAAAATTGAGTTTCGAGTGGGGTAGGTGGGAAGGCACTATGTGTAAGAATTGACCAAAACAACACAGAAATATGTAAAAAAATAAAATAAAAATATTCCAGGGGGGGGGGGGGGGGGGGGGGGGGTTACATGTGTAAGAATTGACAAAAGCAACACATACATATGTAAAAAAAACAAAAATCTAGTTCCGAGTGGGGGTGGGGGTGGGGAGCATGCAGGGAGAAGAGGCAGGGGGGGCTGGGGGGGGGGGGGGGTGCGTGAGAGCAACATATTATGTGTAAGAAGCTATGTAAGAATTGACAAAAACAAAACAGAAATATGTAAAAAAACAAGAGGTCAATGACCTTGAAGCTCTACTGATAGATTTAGATAGCTAGATCAGCATTCCTGTGAAGTTTCATAAAAATCTGTCAAGTAGTTTTAGAGGAGTAGTCGCTACAAGCTGAAGTTTTTACTATATAACTCTAGGTAATTTTTGACAAGGATCAACATCTTGTCATGCTGATCATTTCAGAAAACGTCCCATATCAATATCACTTACAGTTTTCAAGAAGTAGTCGCTACAAATTTCTACTATACAAACTCTATGTAAACAAAGATGGCCACTGGCGCCCATGTTTAATGTCGAATCAAAATAATTTTTGACAAGGATCAACATCATGTCATACTGATAATTTTAGAAAGAGTCCCATATCAATATCACTTACAGTTTTCAAGAAGTAGTCGCTACAATTTTTTTTTAAAAAATCTGTTTTTAGCCATGGTGGCCATCTAGAATATCCGGTTGACCTAAAAAAAATCTGGGATCAATTAGACATCAAGAGCAACATTCCTGTGAAGTTTCATAGAAATTTGTCAAGTAGTTTCAGAGGAGTAGTCGCTACAAGTTTTTACTATATAAATCTATGTAAACAAACTAGCGGCCATCTTTAAAGGTGCATCGAAATAAATTTCGACAAGGATCAACATCATGTCATGGTGATCATTTTAGAAAACGTCCCATATCAATTTCACTTACAGTTTTCAAGAAGTAGTCGCTACAAATTTATTTATTTTAAATCTAATTTAAGCCGTGGTGGCCATCTTGAATTTCAGGACAGCCTCAGAATCAACTAGACATCAAGAGCAACATTCCTGTGAAGTTTAATGAACATCCGTCAAGTAGTTTCAGAGGAGTAGTCGCTACAAGTTTTTAATATATAACTCTATGTAAACAAAGATGGCCACTGGCAGCCATGTTTAACGTCAAATCAAAATAATATTTGACTAGGATCAACATCATGTAATGCTGATCATTTTAGAAAAAAGTCCCATATCAATATCACTTATAGTTTTCAAGAAGTAGTCGCTACAAACTTGTTTTAAAAAATCTATGTTTAGCCGTGGTGGCCATCTTGAATTTCCGGCAGACCTGAAAGTGTGCTAGGATCAACTAGACATCAAGAGCAACATTCCTGTGAAGTTTCATGAAAATCCGTCTAGTAGTTTCAGAGGAGTAGTCGCTACACATTTTTACTATACAAACTCTACGTAAACAAAGATGGCCACTGGCGCCCATGTTTAATGTCGAATCAAAATAATTTTCGACAAGGATCAACATCATGTCATGCTGATCATTTTAGAAAAGGTCCCATATCAACATCACTTACAGTTTTCAAGAAGTAGTCGCTACAAATTTATTTATTTTAAATCTATTTTTAGCCGTGGTGGCCATCTTGAATTTCCGGTCAGCCTGAAATTTTTCCAGGGTCAACTAGACATCAAGAGAAACATTCCTGTGAAGTTTCATGAACATCCGTCAAGTAGTTTTATAGGAGTAGTCGCTACAAGTTTTTACTATATAACTCTATGTAAACTAGTAGTCGCTACAAACTTGTATTTCAAAAATCTATTTTTAGCTTTGGCGGCCATCTTGGATTTCACATCAACATGAATTTTTGCTAGGATCAACAAGACTTCATGGGCAACATTTCTGTAAAGTTTCATAAATATCCATCCTGTAGTTTCAGATGACTGAAACAACACAGAAATATGTAAAACAAAAAAAAAAAGTGTGGAGGGTGGGAGGGGCTGGGTGGTTGGATGGAGTGGGGGCGGGGGTTGGAGGATGGAGCCCATGCCCCAATATGGGTGAAGTATAAATAAAATGCATAATGCTATAAGAAATCGCAAACAAAAATTATATATATATACATGCTTACATGCAAACCTAGATCTGCCTTTATTGCATATTTTATGGGCCATCACTATTTGAGTTCCATGGGAGCCCAGAATTTGCAGAAGACAAAATTACTTACCCGACACTTTACAACATACTATAAGGAAACCAATTCCCAAATTTAGGTCAGCTAGGACAAGAAATGTAAGAGAAATAGAGCTGTAAACACAGCTTACACGCAAAATTTGAGGAGCCCAGGGGTTACAGGAACCAAAATTACTTAAGCAGCCCTCAAGATAATGCTATAAGGAAGCTAATGGCCAAATTTTGTTGTGCTAGGGTAAGAAATGTAAGAGATATAGACATGTAAACACAGCTTACATGCAAAGTTTGATGTGAAATGGGACACATTCATAATTTGGGTTCCATGGGAGCCCATGGATTACAGGAACCAAAATTGCTTAAGCAGCCCTTAAGATAATGCTATAAGGAAGCCCATGGCCAAATTGGTTGCACTAGGATAAGAAATGTAAGAGATATAGACTTGTAAACACAGCTTACTCGTATGTGTCATTATCGGCCGTTTCCAAAGGTCCATTATCATACTCTTTTTTACACGCAAACCTTGATGTGGCACGCAGACGCCGACGCCAACGCCAACCCCGGGGTGATTAAAAAACTCTCTTATTCTTCGAATAGTCGAGCGAATAAGCTTATAAACAGTAAAAAATCTTCTCTGAAAATACTGGCTGTACAATTTTTGTGGAATTCAAGTGTAAAACAAAAAATCCATGCTTTAAACAAGCTAACAATCACTAACCTGATGATCTTCGCAAAGATGAAAAAATTGCCAAACAAGCTTATATTTTCATAACAGAAAGAGATCACGCAGCCGATGGTGCACCATTGCAAAATCCTGCACCTGCCTTAAAGTGCTAAGGCCCAGTAATTATAGGTTATAGAGAGGGGATCTCAATGGTTTCCAAGTTAAGCCGGCTATGTCCCAAGGGGTGGGGATGGACACCAGGCCAATGTTGGTTAGATGGTTGTACCCTATTTGCCAAGTATGTGTATATATGGTTATAGGGTGGAGATCTCAACAGTTCCCAAGTTATGACCATGGAGTTATGTCCCCAGTGACGAGGATAGACCCAGGGCTATGCTGGTTGGATGGTTGAACCCCTCTATCCATGCTTATTAAGTGTATATATGGTTATAGGATGGGGATCGCAATGGTTTCCAAGTTATGACACAGGGATTTTCTCCAGTGGTTGGGACGGACCCCAGGGCCAATAAGGGTCATATGCTTGTATCCGTCCAGTCATTCCCAGTAAGTGTATACATGGCTATACGATGGGGATCTCAATGGTTTCAAGTTATGGCCCAGGGGTAGGGACAGACCCCAGGGCCGATGCTGGTTGGATGGTTGTATCCATCTGTTCATGCCCAGTAGGTGTATGGTGGGTCTCAACAGTTTCCAAGTTATGACCCAGGGGTTATGTCCCCAGGGGTGGTTCATGCCCAGTAAGTGCATATATGATAATAGGGTGGGGATCTCAACAGTTTCTAAGTTATGACAAAGGAGCTATTTCCCCAGGGGTGGGGATGGACCCTATGGATGATGCTAATTGGATGGTTGTATCTATCTGTTCATGTCCAGTAAGTGTATATATGGTAATAGGGTGAGGATCAAAATGGTTCCCAAGTTATGACCCAGGGGCTATGTCCTTATACTGGTTGGATGGTTGTATATGTCTGTTCAGGATCAGTAAGTGTATAACTGTTGTTTCATAGAAGAATTTTTTTTAACGTTTTACCCTATGTAAGTCTATGTGATCTGATACAACTTGATAGAGGACCATAAGCTTATGGTACATGCAATATATGAGAACTCTATGCCTTCTGGTTTTGGAGAAAAAAATTCAAGTTTTTCCCTGTATAAATCTATGTAAAACGTGCAAAATCTCCATATACAAACTTTGGACCCCAAGGGCACAGCCATTTTTGACTCCGAGGACTCAAATCTGAACAAACCTGATAATTGGGCTTTCATTAATGTAATTTTTTTTGTCAAATTTGGTAAATATCAGGTACAAAATGAAGGTACTAAAGTGTATACATTATAGTGCTTTTCAAACTTGTTGAGCTTTTATTGATAACAACAATTTGGCAAAGTTTGGTGTAGATCAAAAACAAAATGAAGGTGCTCGAGGCAGAATAAGGCATTTTTCAATAAATTAAGAGGCCATAACTCTGGTATTCCTGGTCCGATATAGTGAGCTTTCATTAATATCAACAATCTGGCAATGTTTGGTAAAAATCAAATACAAAATGAAGGTGATAGAGTGTTCACAAGGCACAATATGGCATTTTTCAATAAATCAATAGTCATAACTCTGATGTCACTAATCCAATGTAGCTGTTTTCAAACGTGTACAAGCTTTCATTAATATCAACAATCAGGCAAAATTAGTTAAGATCAAATACAAAATGAAGGTGATAGAGTGTTCACAAGGCAGAATATGGCATTTTTAAATAAATCAAGGGGCCATAACTATGGTGTTTGGTGTTTCTGGTCAGATATAGCTGTTTTTCAAACTTGTTCAAGCTTTACAGTATGGTGTCCGCCCTTTTCCCCCCCTTCTTTATGTATATACAGGAAACCAATCATTTTCTACCTAAATTAAGACAATAATCTGGGTCATTGTTTGCGTGATGACCCAACGCCGCGGTAATTGTTTGATCAACGGAGGTGCGAAAATATCGCCACCGATAATTGCATGAATGTTTGAAGTAAGTGAGAAAGAGTGTTTGAAACGAAAATGTATATTGTATTAAGTTATGTATCTGGCTGCATTTAATAAAAGATATAACTGAACATGTTGAAACTGTATAGTAAAAGAAAACAAGAGGTCAATGACCTTGAAGCTCTACTGATTGATTTTGATTTCATGAAGTAGTTGCTACAAACTTGTTTTTTGAAAATTTATTTTTAGCAGTGGCGGCCATCTTGAATTTCCGGCCCACCTGAAATTTTGGTAGGATCAATTAGACATCAAGAGCAACATTCCTGTGAAGTTTCATGAAAATCCGTCAAGTAGTTTCAGAGAAGTAGTCGCTACAAGTTTTCATTATATAACTCTATGTAAACAAAGATGGCCGCTGACAGCCATGTTTAACATCGAATCAAAACGATTTTTGACAAGGACCAACATCATGTCAGGCTGATCATTTTAGAAAAAGTCCCATATCAATATCACTTATAGTTTTCAAGAAGTAGTCGCTACAAACCTGTATTTTTAAAATCTATTTTTAGCCATGGTGGCCATCTTGAATATCCGGCTGACCAGAAATTTTGCTAGGATCAATAAGACATCAAGAGCAACATTCCTGTGAAGTTTCATGAAAATCCGTCAAGTAGTTTCAGAGGAGTAGTCGCTACATTATATAACACTATGTAAACAAAGATGGGCACTGGCAGCCATGTTTAACGTTGAATCAAAATAATGTTCGACTCAGATAACCATCATGTCATGCTGATCATTTTAGAAAAAGTCCCATATAAATATCACTTATAGTTTTCAAGAAGTAGTCGCTACAAACTTATTTTTTAAAAATCTATTTTTAGCTGTGGCGGCCAGCTTGAATTTCTGGACGATCTGAAATTTTGCTAGGATCAATTAGACATTAAGAGCAACATTCCTGTAAAGTTTCATGAAATCAGCCAAGTAGTTTCAGAGGAATAGTCGCTACAAGTTTTTACTATATAACTCTATGTAAACAAAGATGGCTGCTGGCAGCCATGTTTAATATTGAATCAAAATGATTTTTGACAAGGACCAACATCATGTCATGCCTATCATTTTAGAAAAAGTTCCATATCAATATCACTTATAGTTTTCAAGAAGTAGTCGCTACAAACTTGTATTTTGAAAATTTACTTTTAGCCGTGGCGGCCATCTTGAATTTCTGGCCAACCTGAAATTTTGCTAGGATCAATTAGACATCAAGAGCAACATTCCTGTGAAGTTTCATGAAAATCCGTCAAGTAGTTTCAGAGGAGTAGTCGCTACAAGTTTTTATTATATAACTCTATATAAACAAAGATGGCCACTGGCAGCCATGTTTAACGTCGAATCAAAACGATTTTCGACAAGGACCAACATCATGTCATGCTGATCATTTTAGAAAAAGTCCCATAGCAATATCCCTTAGAGTTTTCAAGAAGTAGTCGCTACAAACTTGTTTTTTAAAAACCTATTTTTAGATTTGGCGGCCATCTTGGATTTTATATCAACATGAATTTTTGCTAGGATCAAATAGACTTCATGGGCAACATTTCTGTAAAGTTTCATGAAAATCCATTTAGTAGTTTCAGAGGAGTAGTCGCTACAAAAAAAAGTTTACGGACGGACAGACGGACGACGGACACCGCACCACAGCATAAGCTCTGCTGATCTCTGATCAGTAGAGCTAAAAACACGCAAGTTAAAACAATTGACGTTGATAAGTTTTTTCAGTGAAGGATGTTTTACTGACACGTAATTCTTACGCTGGACCATCAATAGCTGTTGACAATTAACAACTTTGTTTTATATAAATGTTTGTGTGCTTATTTGTTTTGCGTGCTTATATCATATTTAATGTAATAAAACTATTTTATTATCATACATTAGTATCTCGAACCTAATTCTTTAATGTGTTCATAATGGTAAGCAATAGAACCAAATAAATGTACGATATCTACAATATATGTTTGTATGTAAATCAGTTATCCGGACAGCCAGCAAATCCGGACAAAAATGTCAGTCGCATGATCGTCTGGATTAGCCAGAGTTTACTGTATCAACAATATGGTCACATTTGGTAAAAAGCAAATACTAAATGAAGGTGTTAAGAGTGTTCACAGGGCTGAAAAAAATACATTTTTCAGAAAAACAAGGACCATAACTCTGGTGTTACTCATCCAATCTGGCTGATTTTCCAAAATGTCCGAGCTTTCATTTATATAAAGACCCTGACAAAGTTTGAAATAGATCAAATTAAAAATGTATGTGCTAGAATGTTCACAAGGCAAAAGTTAACGGACAACGGATGACGGAAGGCACGTCATCCTATGGAAAGCCTCGGCTGCCTTCTGTTGGCCTTTTGCATTTTGTGCAGTACGCTTTGTAAGTCATCTTGTGCATTTTCTAAGTTGTTATGTGCATTTTCTAAGTTGTTATGTGAATTTCGTAAGTTGTTATGTGCATTTTGTAAGTTTTCGTGTCATAAATTTATTATTTGTGACAGCTTATAAAAACAAGAGCTGTCGGAGAACAGCGCAGCTCGACTATTCGATTTTTCGGAGAATAATAAATTTATAGCTAGTATATACCATCAGAAAACAAGGCTACAACAATGTGGGGTGGGGTTGGGAGCACAACATAACTATGTGTAAGAATTGACCAAAACTACACAGAAATATTTAAAAAAAAATAATAATCGAGTTTTGAGTGGGGTGCGGGGTGGGGGTGGGAGAGAGGCGGGGGTGGATGGTGGGGGGAGTGGGGGTGGTGAGGGCAACATATATGTGTAAGAAGCTATGTAATTATTCACCAAAACAACACAAAAATATGAAGAAAAAAAACAAATCGAATCTGAGTGGGGATGGGGTAGAGGCGTGGGGTGGGGAGGGCAATATGTGTAAGAATTGACTAAAACAACAAAGAAATATGTAAAAAAAAAAAAAAAAAAGTTTCAAGTGGGGTGGGGTGGGGTGGGGGGCGAGCGGGGGGGAGAAGCGGGAGTTAGTTGGTGGGGGGGGAGAGAGGCGGGGTTAGGTGGGGTGGGGATGAGGGGGCAACATATATGTGTAAGAATTGACAAAAGCAACACAGAAATATGTAAAAAAAAAAAAGTTTCAAGTGGGGGTGGGGTGTGGGGGAGAGCGGGGGGAGAGGGAGGCAAGAGTGGGTTGGGGGCGGGGGGAGGGGGCAACATATATGTGTAAGAATTGACTAAAACAACAAATATGTAAAAAAAATAATAAAAAATTCAAGTGTGTGGGGGGGGGGGGAGGGGGTGAGAGGCGGGGTGGGGGGGGGGGGGGACGGGGATGGTTGCAACATATATATATGTGTAAGAAAGGACTAAAACAACACAGACATATGTAAAAAAAAATTGTAAAAAAATTAGATTTTCAAGTGGGGGTTGGGTGTGGGGGAGCTGGAGTGGGTTGGGGGGGGGGGGCAGGGGACGGGGGGCGGAGGGGGCAATATATGTGTGTAAGAATTGACTAAAACAACAAACAAATATGAAAAAAAAGAAGAAAAAAAAGTTCCAAGTGTGGGGCAGGATTGGGGGGGGGGGGGATGATGGGGTGAGAGGGGTGGTGGGGGGGGTGGGGGGGGGGGAGGGAGGTTGCAACATATATGTGTAAGAATTGACAAAAGCAACACAGAAATATGTAAAAAAACAAGAGGTCAATGACCTTGAAGCTCTACTGATCGATTTTGATTTCAGGAAGTAGTCGCTACAAACTGTTTTTTTGAAAATCTATTTTTAGCTGTGGTGGCCATCTTGAATTTCCGGCCGACCTGAAATTTTGCTAGGATCAATTAGACATCAAGAGCAACATTCCTGTGAAGTTTCATGAAAATCCGTCAAGTAGTTTCAGAGGAGTAGTCGCTACAAGTTTTCATTATATAACTCTATGTAAACAAAGATGGCCACTGACAGCCATGTTTAACATTGAATCAAAATAATGTTCGACTCGGATAACCATCATGTCATGCTGATAATTTTAGAAGAAGTCCCATATCAATATCTCTTATAGTTTTCAAGAGTAGTCGCTACAAACTTATTTTTTTTAAATCTATTTTTAACTGTGGCGGCCATCTTGAATTTCCGGCCGACCTGAAATTTTTCTAGGATCAACTAGACATCAAGAGCAACATTCCTGTGAAGTTTCATGAACATCCGTCAAGTAGTTTCAGAGGAGTAGTCGCTACAAGTTTTTACTATATAACTCTATGTAACCAAAGATGGCCACTGGCAGCCATGTTTAACGTCGAATCAAAATAATTTTCCACAAGGATCTACATCATGTCATGCTGATCATTTTAGAAAAAGTCCCATATCAATATCACTTATAGTTTTCAAGAAGTAGTCGCTACAAACTTGTATTTTGAAAATCTATTTTTAGCCATGGCGGCCATCTTGAATTTCCGGCCGACCTGAAATTTTGCTAGGATCAATGAGACATCAAGAGCAACATTTTTGTGAAGTTTGATGAAAATCCGTCAAGTAGTTTCAGAGGAGTAGTCGCTACAAGTTTTCATTATATAACTCTATGTAAACAAAGATGGCCGCTGCCAGCCACGTTTAACGTTGAATCAAAACGATTTTTGATAAGGACCAACATCATGTCATGCTGATCATTTTAGAAAAAGTCCCATATCAATATCACTTATAGTTTTCAAGAAGTAGTCGCTACAAACTTGTATTTTGAAAATCTATTTTTAGCCATGGCGGCCATCTTGAATTTCCGGCCGACCTGAAATTTTGCTAGGATCAATAAGACATCAAGAGCAACATTTTTGTGAAGTTTCATGAAAATCCGTCAAGTAGTTTCAGAGGAGTAGTCGCTACAAGTTTTCATTATATAACTCTATGTAAACAAAGATGGCCACTGGCAGCCATGTTTAACGTTGAATCAAAATAATGTTCGACTCTGATAACCATCATGTCATGCTGATCATTTTAGAAAAAGTCCCATATCAATATCACTTATAGTTTTCAAGAAGTAGTCGCTACAAACTTATTTTTTAAAAATCTATTTTTAACTGTGGCAGCCATCTTGAATTTCTGGCCGATCTGAAATTTTGCTAGGATCAATAAGACATTAAGAGCAACATTCCTGTAAAGTTTCATGAAAATCCGCCAAGTAGTTTTAGAGGAGTAGTCGCTACAAGTTTTTACTATATGACTCTATGTAAACAAAGATGGCCGCTGGCAGCCACGTTTAACGTCGAATCAAAACAATTTTTGATAAGGACCAACATCATGTCATGCTGATCTTTTTAGAAAAAGTCCCATATCAATATCACTTATAGTTTTCAAGAAGTAGTCGCTACAAACTTGTATTTTGAAAATTTATTTTTAGCCGTGGCGGCCATCTTGAATTTCCGGCCGACCTGAAATTTTGCTAGGATCAATTAGACATCAAGAGCAACATTCTTGTGAAGTTTCATGAAAATCCGTCAAGTAGTTTCAGAGGAGTAGTCGCTACAAGTTTTCATTATATAACTCTATGTAAACAAAGATGGCCGCTGGCAGCCATGTTTATCGTCAAATCAAAACGATTTTCGACAAGGACCAACATCATGTCATGCTGATCATTTTAGAAAAAGTCCCATATCAATATCACTTATAGTTTTCAAGAAGTAGTCGCTACAAACTTGTATTTAAAAAATCTATTTTAAGCTTTGGCGGCCATCTTGGATTTCACATCAACATGAATTTTTGCTAGGATCAACTAGACTTCATGGGCAACATTTTTGTAAAGGTTTATGAATATCCATCCAGTAGTTTCAGAGGAGTAGTCGCTACAAATAAAAGTTAACGGACAGACGGACGGACGGGCGGACGGACAGAAAGACGGACGGACGGACGACGGACGCCGCACAAGCTCTGCTGATCTCTGATCAGTAGAGCTAAAAATATATAATATTTCAAGTGGGGGGGGGGGGGGGGCAACATATGTGTGTAAGAATTGACTAAAACAACACACAAATATGTAAAAAAAATAAAATCCAAGTGTGTGGCAGGGTGGGGTTGATGCGGTGAGAGGGGTGGGGAGGGGGGAGAGGGGTTGCAACATATATATGTGTAAGAATTGACAAAAGCAACACAGAAATATGTAAAAAAAAAACTATAATAGTTTCAAGTGGGTGGGGGAGGGGGGGGGGGGGGGTGTGGAGCAGGGTTGAGTGTGAGAGGCAGGAGTGGGTTGGGGGGAGATGGGGCAACATATATGTGTAAAAATTGACTAAAACAACAAAGAAATATGTAAAAAAAAAAAAAAAGTTTCAAGTCTGGGGCGGGGTCGGGGTGGGGGTGATGGGGTGAGAGTACATTGTGGGTTTTTGGGGGTGTGGGGGCAACATATGTGTGTAAGAATTGACTAAAACAACAAAGAAATATGTAAAAAAAAAAAGAGAAAAAATTCAAGTGTGGGGCGTGGTGGGTGGGGTGATGGGATGAGAGGCTGGTGGGGGGGGTTGCAACATCTATGTGTAAGAATTAACAAAAGCAACACAGAAATATGTAAAAAAAATAAAAATGTTTCAAGTCTGGGGCGGGGTGGGTGCGGGATGGGGCGGGGGTGATGGGGTGAGAGGCGGGGAGGTGGGGGGGAGGGTTGCAACATATATGTGTAAGAATTGACAGAAGCAACACAGAAATATGTAAAAAAAAAAAAAAAGGTTTCAAGTCTGGGGCGGGGTGGGTGATTGGGTGAGAGGCGGGGGGTGTCGTGGTGGGGTTAGGTAGGGTTGCAACATATATGTGTAAGAATTGACTTAAACAACACAAAAATATGTAAAAAAAAAAAAAAAAAAAGGTGTGGAGGGGAGTGGGGGCGGGGGTAGGGGGGGGGGGGGGTGAGAGGAGGGAGCCCATGCCCCAATATGGGCAAAGTAATAAGATGCATAATGCTATAACAAATCCCAAACCAAAATTATAGATATATACATGCTTACATGCAAACCTAGATCTGCCTTTATTGCACATTTTATGGGCCATCACAATTTGGGTTCCATGGGAGCCCAGAATTTGCAGAAGACAAAATTACTTATCCAACCCTTTACAACATACTATAAGGAAACCAATTCCAAAATTTAGTTCAGCTAGGACAAAAAATGTAAGAGATATAGACCTGTAAACACAGCTTACACGCAAAATTTGATGTGAAACAGACATATTTTAAGGGCTATCAGAATTTGGGTTCCATGGGAGCCCAGGGGTTACAGGAACCAAAATTACTTAAGCAGCCCTTACGATAATGCTATAAGGAAGCTAATGGCCAAATCTGGTTGTGCTAGGGTAAGAATTGTAAGAGATATAGACTTGTAAACACAGCTTACACGCAAAATTTGATGTGAAATGGGGCACATTTTATGGGCTATCATAATTTGGGTTCCATGGGAGCCCATGGGTTACAGGAACCAAAATTGCTTATGCAGCCCTTAAGATAATGCTACAAGGAAGCCCATGAACACATTTGGTTGTGGTAGGATAAGAAATGTAAGAGATATAGACTTGTAAACACAGCTTACACGCAAACCTTGATGTGGGACGCCGACGCCGGGGTGATTACATAAGCTCTCTTATTCTTCGAATAGTCGAGCTAATAATGCACGTTATACAAAACATTGTTGTTGGTTTGTTAAAAAGTTGGCGTAAACTGCTATTTTGTAAAGAGGTAAAACACAAACTCTTTTATTCGCAACGTTATGTGTGAGACGCGACGTAAGATGTCACATATTTTATGACGTTTTGGCGCTAAAGTGTTTCTGACGTCGTGGCGGTTCTATGTCCATCTGAATTAATTTTTACTAATTTGATTGCAATGTTATGGGATAAAAAGGATCTTAAACTCGTTCCCATTCCACATAAGATTTATAAAACTCGTTATGATATATTTTTGATTTTAACTCGCCAAAAGGCTCGTTAAAATTAAAATAATTCATAACTCGTTCCATAAATCTTATATGAAATGGGAACTCGTATAAGATCCTCTATATGTGCATTTCGTAAGTTGTTATGTGCATTTTCTAAGCTGTTATGTGCGATTTTTAAGTTGTCTTGTGCATATTCTAAGTTGTTATGTGCATTTTTAAGTTGTCTTGTGCATTTTCTAAGTGTTAAGTGCATTTTCTAACTTGTCATGTGCATTTTCCAAGTTGTCATGTGCATTTCGTAAGTTGTTATGTGCATTTCGTAAGCTGTCTTGTGCAAACTACAAGTCGTCGTTAAGTAGACTTTTTATCGGAATAAATTTTGAAGGAAACACAGGTAGAAATGAGCAAAAGCTATGCTCTACCTATTTAAAACAAGAAATCCGTGGATTCACAATGATCAATGATGATTAAATGAAAGTTTGTAAACATTTTAGTAATTAAAAACAATCGAGTTTGCTGAGATGACATTTAAGTGCATTGTTTAAAAACAAAATGCCATTCTATTAAAAACAAGAGGCCGAAGAGGGCCTGTGGATGCTCTACTGGCTAAAACAGGTCTTATATCAAGGGTTGTCGACAAAATTCCCAAAATGGCCTTAGATCGCTCACCTGGTAATCATGGGAAATATGTCAGCTGTGTCTAGTCTGGCATGGGCATTTTTTAATTTGTCCACTTTCTTCTATGAATGAAATTTCATAAAAATGGGGGGGGGGGGGGGGGGGGAGGGTTTATATTAACATTCTAAACAAATATGGTAAAGATCAGATAAAAAATGAAGTAACTAACAGATTTAACAAGGAAAATACAACAAGAGGTCAATGACCTGGAAGCTCTACTGATAGATTTTGATAGCTAGGTCAACATTCCTGTGTAGTTTCATGAAAATCCATCAAGTAGTTTCATAGGAGTAGTCGCTACAAGTTTTCAGTATATAACTCTATGTAAACAAAGATGGCCGCTGGCGGCCATGTTTAATGTCAAATCAAAATAATTTTTGACAAGGATCAACATCATGTCATACTGATCATTTCAGAAAAAGTCCCATATCAATATCACTTATAGTTTTCAAGAAGTAGTCGCTACAAACTTGATTTGAAAATCTATTTTAGCCATGGTGGCCATCTTGAATTTCCCGGGCCGACCTGAAATTTTTCTAGGATCAATTAGACACCAAGAGCAACATTCCTGTAAAGTTTCATGAAAATCCGTAGATTAGTTAAAGAGGAGTAGTTGTTACAAATTTTTAGTAGATAACTCTATGTAAACAAAGTTGGCCGCTGACAGCCATGTTTAACATTGAATCAAAACGATTTTTGACAAGACCAACAACATGACATGCTGATCATTTTGGAAAAAGTCCATATCAATATCACTTATAGTTTTCAAGAAGTAGTCGCCATAAACTTTTTTTTGAAAATTTAGTTTTTAGCCATGGCAGCCATCTTGAATTTTCGGCCGACCTGAAGTTTTGCTAGGATCAATTAGACATCAAGAGCAACATTCGAGTGAAGTTTCATGAAAATCCGTCAAGTAGTTTTAGAGGAGTAGTCGCTACAAGTTTTCATTATATAACTCTATGTAACCAAAGATGGCCACTGGCAGCCATGTTTAACGTCGAATCAAAATAATGTTCGACTCGGATCAACATCATGTCATGCTGATCATTTGAAAAAGTCCCATATCAATATCACTTATAGTTTTCAAGAAGTAATCGCTATAAACTTAGTTTTTAAAAATCTATTTTTAGCTGTGATGGCCATCTTGAATTTATGGCAGATCTGAAATTTTGCTAGAATCAATAAGACATCAAGAGAAACATTCCTGTAAAGTTTCATGAAAATCCGCCGAGTAGTTTCAGAGGAGTAGTCGCTACAAGTTTTTACTATATAGCTCTATGTAAACAAAGATGGCCGCTGTCAGCCATGTTTAACGTTGAATCAAACGATTTTTGACAAGGACCAACATCATGTCATGCTGATCAATGAAAAAGTCCATATCAATATCACTTATACTTTTCAAGAAGTAGTCGCTACAAACTTGTATTTTAAAACTCTATTTTTAGCTTTGGTGGCCATCTTGGATTTCACAAGAACATGAATTTTTGCTAGGATCAACTAGACTTTATGGGCAACATTTCTGCTATGTTTCATGAATATCCATCCAGTAGTTTCAGAGAAGTTGTCGCTACAAATAAAAGTTTACGGACAGACGGACAGACGGACGACGGACGCTGCACCACGGCATAAGCTCTGCTGATCCCTGATCAGTCGAGCTAAAATACAATATAGCATTTTTCAACAAATCAAGGGCCATAACCTGTCGTTACTACCTAGATCTAGCTGGTTTTCGAACTTGTCCAAAATTTCATTGATATACCATGCTTTGCACAATTAGACATCATACTGAGGCTTCTGCGAAATATTGTAAGAAATCCAAACAAGCCGTTTAGGAGGAGTAGTGCCGACAAGAAATTTAAAGTAAAAATGTCAAAGTGCCATAACTCTGTCATAAATCAGCAAACTGGAACAAAAGCGCGATATGCACAACTAGACATCTTACCGATGCTTCCTGCCAAGTTTCGTCGAAATCCAACAAGGCGTTTAGGAGGAGTAGCGCTGACCGGATCAATGAACCGGAAAAAAAAATGCAATAGGCACAGCAATGCTTCCTGCTAACACGGCGTTAACAACAACAACAAAATTAAAACAAAAAAATAATGAAATAAGAAAATTAAAAAAAATTAAATAATAATAATCAAGAAATTTAAAAAAGAAATGTCAAGGGGCTGTAACTCCACCAAAAATCAATGAACCGGGGAAAAAAAATGCAATAGGCACAGCAATGCTTCCTGCGTACATGGCGTTAACACAAAAAAAAAAAAAAAAAAAAAAAAACTGAAATAAGAAAATTAAAAAAATAATTTAAAAAAAATTCAAACAAAAAAAATAATTTAAAAAAAAAGAAAAAAAAATAATAAAAAAAAAAAAAGGCAAAACATCTGGTAAAGTTTGGTAAATATCAGATGAAAAAAATAAAGCCCTATCGTATTAACGAGGCTGAATATAGCATTTTAACTAAATCAAGGGCCATAACTCCGCTATTATTGGTCCGATCTGGCTGTTTTCGAACTTGGGCGAGCTTTAATTGATATTATCAATCTGGTAAAGTTTGGTAAAAATCGGATGAAAAATGAAGGCCTTTGCCAGTAGAGCTAAAAATCATCAGCTCCAAAAAGTAGGTCAAGGTCATACATGAAATCCAGGCATCCAAAAAAAAGATGCACTAACGAAGACACAACTACGTCAAAATAGAATATGTTTTCCTTCCAAAGATTAAGCTATAAATTAGGTTTAAAACATCTAGTGCATCATTCTAGTTCATGAGAAAGTGATGTAAATGTAACAATTAAAGTTATCTGCCTTTGCTTGGATGGTGAAGGTCACATCCACATTTGCTTTGTCCATTGCAATGTACCACTCAAGATACAACTATAAGCAAAGTTTGAAAGGTCTCAGTGCATGACAGTTTGTGAAAAAGTGACCTAAACACCAAAGTTGAAGGTAAAAATTATTAAGTTATCTGCCCTTGCTTGGAGGTCAAGGTCACTTCCACATTTGCTTTGTCACGTTGCGATGTACCACTCAAGATACAACTATAAGCAAAGTTTTATAGGTCTAGTGCATACAGTTTGTGAAAAAGTGACCTAAACGCAAAAGTTGAACCTAAAAATTATTAAGTTATCTGCCCTTTGCTTGGAGGGTCAAGGTCACTTTCACATTTGCTTTGTCACGTTGCCATTTACCACCCAAGATACAACTATAAGCAAAGTTTGAAAGGTCTAGTGCATACAGTTTGTGAAAAAGTGATCTAAACGCAAAAGTTGAACCTAACAATTAGTAAGTTATCTGCCCTTTGCTTGGAGGGTCAAGGTCACTTCCACATTTGCTTTGACACGTTGCGATGTACCACCCATGATACAACTATAAGCAAAGTTTGAAAGGTCTAGTGCATACAGTTTGTGAGAAAATGACCTAAACGCAAAAACTTGAACCTAAAAATAAGTAAGTTATCTGCCCCTTGCTTGGAGGGTCAAGGTCACTTCCACATTTGCTTTGTCACGTTAATATGTACCACCCATGATACAACTATAAGCAAAGTTTGAAAGGTCTAGTGCATACAGTTTGTGAGAAAATGACCTAAACACAAAACTTGAACCTAAAAATTAGTAAGTTTTCTGCCCTTTGCTTGGAGGGTCAAGTTCACTTCCACATTTGCTTTGTCACGTTGCGATGTACCACCCATGATACAACTATAAGCAAAGTTTGAAAGGTCTAGTGCATACAGTTTGTGAGAAAATGACCTAAACGCAAAACTTGAACCTAAAAATTAGTAAGTTATCTGCCCTTTGCTTGAAGGGTCAAGGTCACTTCCACATTTGCTTTGTCAAGTTGCGATGTACCACCCATGATACAACTATAAGCAAAGTTTTGAAAGGTCTAGTGCAGACAGTTTGTGAGAAAATGACCTAAACGCAAAACTTGAACCTAAAAATTAGTAAGTTATCTGCCCTTTGCTTGGAGGGTCAAGGTCACTTCCACATTTGCTTTGTCACGTTGCGATGTACCACCCATGATACAACTATAAGCAAAGTTTGAAAGGTTCTAGTGCATACAGTTTATGAGAAATGTCTGTCTCCGCGATAGATACTTTAATGGATTACTTCCCTTGTTTATCAGTACTCTGAGAGAGAAGAGAGAAAAGGGGGCGGAGAAGGTAGATAAGGGAGGGTGAAGGGAGAAATGGGGAAGGAGAAGAAAACCCCACGTAGCCCCCACACATCAGTGTTGGGA
>JAWPHD010017598.1:32500-43872 GCA_037043455.1 Cyrtodaria siliqua | reverse complement strand
TTCTGTTCTTACACATATATATTCACTTCTTACACATATATATTCCGTTCTTACACATATATATATTCCGTTCTTACACATATATATTCCGTTCTTACACATACATATTCCGTTCTTACACGTACATATTCCGTTCTTACACATATATATTCCGTTCTTACGCATATATATTCCGTTCTTACGCATATATATTCAGTTCTTACGCATATATATTCAGTTCTTACGCATATATATTCCGTTCTTACAGATATATATTCAGTTCTTACGAATATATATTCAGTTCTTACGCATATATATTCAGTTCTTACGCATATGTTCAGTTCTTACACATATATATTCCGTTCTTACACGTACATATTCCGTTCATACACATATATATTCCGTTCTTACACATATATATTCCGTTCTTATACATATATATTCAGTTCTTACACATATATATTCACTTCTTACACATATATATTTCGTTCTTACACATGTATATTTCGTTCTTACACATATATACACATATATATTCCGTTTTTACAAATATATATTCCGTTCTTACACGTACATATTCCGTTCTTACACATATATATTCCGTTCTTACAAATATATATTGGGTTCTTACGCATATATATTCCGTTCTTACGCATATATATTCAGTTCTTACACATATATATTCAGTTCTTACAAATATATATTCAGTTCTTACACATATATATTCAGTTCTTACACATATATATATTTAGTTCTTACACATATATATTCCGTTTTCACACATATATATTCCGTTCTAACACATATATATTCCGTTCTTACATGTACATATTCCGTTCTGACACATATATATTCCGTTCTTAAACATATATATTCCGTTTTTACGCATATATATTCAGTACTTACGCACATATATTCATTTTTTACACATATACTTTCAGTTCTTATGCATATATATTCAGTTTTACGCATATATATTCAGTTCTTACGCATATATATTCAGTTCTTACACATATATATTCAGTTCTTACACATAAATATTCAGTTCTTACACATATATATTCACTTCTTACACATATATATTCCGTTCTTACACATAAATATTCAGTTCTTAGGCATATATATTCAGTTCTTACGCATATATATTCAGTTCTTACACATATATATTCCGCTCTTACACATAAATATTCAGTTCTTACACATATATATTCACTTCTTACACATATATATTCCGTTCTTACACATAAATATTCATTTCTTACACATATATGTTCAGTTCTTACATATATATATTCCGTTCTTACACGTACATATTCCGTTCTGACACGTATATATTCCGTTCTTACACATATATATTCAGTTCTTACACATACATATTCACATCTTACACATATATATTCAGTTCAAACACATATATATTCCGTTATTACACATATATACACATATATATTCCGTTCTTACACATATATATTCCGTTCTTACAAGTACATATTCCATTCTTACACATACATATTCGTTCTTACACATATATTCCGTTCTTACGCATATATATTCCGTTCTTACGCATATATTATTCAGTTCTTACGCATATATATTCCGTTCTGACGCATATATATTCAGTCCTTACGCATATATATTCAGTTCTTAATCATATATATTCAGTTCTTACGCATATATATTCAGTTCTTACTCATATATATTCAGTTCTTACACATATATATTCAGTTCTTACACATATATATTCAGTTCTTACACATATATATTCCGTTCTTACACATATTTATTCCCTTCTTAGACATATATATTCCGTTCTTACACATATATATTCCGTTTTTACACATATATTCCGTTCTGACGCATATATATTCCGTTCTTTCGCATATATATTCAGTTTTACGCATATATATTCAGTTCTTACGCATAAATATTTAGTTCTTACGCATATGTATTCAGTTTTACGCATATATATTCAGTTCTTACACATATATATTCACTTCTTACACATATATATTCAGTTCTTACGCATATATATTCCGTTTTTACACATATATATTCCCGTTCTTACACTTATATATTCCGTTCTTACACATTTATATTCCGTTTTTACACATATATATTCAGTTATTACACACATATATTCAGTTCTTACACATATATTCACATATATATTCCGTTCTTAAACATATATATTCCGTTCTTACACGTTCATATTCCGTTCTTACACATATATATTCCGTTTTTACACATATATATTCCGTTCTTACACTTATATATTCCGTTCTTACACATATATATTCCGTTTTTACACATATATATTCAGTTATTACACACATATATTCCGTTCTTACACATATATTTACATATATATTCCGTTCTTACACATATATATTCCGTTCTTACACATATATATTCCGTTCTTACACATATATATTCCGTTCTTACACATATATATCCGTTCTTACGCATATATATTAAGTTCTTACACATATATATTCAGTTCTTACGTATATATATTCAGTTCTTACAAATATATATTCAGTTCTTACACATATATATTCAGTTCTTACACATATATATTCAGTTCTTACACATATATATTCAGTTCTTACACATATATATTCAGTTCTTACACATATATATTCCGTTCTTACACATACATATTCCGTTCTTACACGTATATATTCCGTTCTTACATACATATATTCCGTTCTTACACATATATATTCCGTTCTTACAAATATATTTAGTTCGTACACATATATATTCCCTTCTTACACAAATATATTCCGTTCTTACGCATATATATTCAGTTCTTACGAACATATATTTATTTCTTACACATATACTTTCAGTTCTTATGCATATATATTCAGTTTTACGCATATATATTCAGTTCTTACACATATATATTCAGTTCTTACACATAAATATTCAGTTCTTACACATATATATTCACTTCTTACACATATATATTCCGTTCTTACACATATATATTCCGTTCTTACACATATATATTCCGTTCTTAGGTATATATATTCAGTTCTTACGCATATATATTCATTTCTTACACATATATGTTCAGTTCTTACACATATATATTCCGTTCTTACACGTACATATTCCGTTCTGACACGTATATATTCCGTTCTTACACATATATATTCAGTTCTTACACATACATATTCACATCTTACACATATATATTCAGTTCAAACAAATTTATTCCGTTATTACACATATATACACATGTATTATCCGTTCTTACACATACATATTCCGTTCTTACACATATATTCCGTTCTTACGCATATATATTCCGTTCTTACGCATATATTATTCAGTTCTTACGCATATATATTCCGTTCTGACGCATATATATTCAGTTCTTACGCATATATATTCAGTTCTTACGCATATATATTCAGTTCTTACGCATATATATTCAGTTCTTACTCATATATATTCAGTTCTTACACATATATATTCCGTTCTTACACATATATATTCAGTTCTTACAGATATATATTCCGTTCTTACACATATTTATTGCCTTCTAAGACATATATATTCCGTTCTTACACATATATATTCCGTTTTTACACATATATTCCGTTCTAACGCATATATATTCCGTTCTTTCGCATATATATTCAGTTTTACGCATATATATTCAGTACTTACGCATACATATTTAGTTCTTACGCATATGTATTCAGTTTTACGCATATATATTCAGTTCTTACACATATATATTCACTTCTTACACATATATATTCAGTTCTTACACATATATTTTCCGTTCTTACACATAAATACACATATATAATCCGTTCTTACACATATATATTCCGTTCTTACACGTACATATTCCGTTCTTACATTTATATTCCGTTCTTACACATATATATTCAGTTTTTACGCATATATATTCAGTTCTTACACATATATATTCAGTTCTTACAAATATATATTCAGTTCTTACACGTATATATTCAGTTCTTACACATATATATTCTTTTCTTACAAATATATATTCAGTTCTTACACATATATATTCAGTTCTTACACATATATATTCCGTTCTTACGCATATATATTCCGTTCTTACACATATATATTCCGTTCTTACACGTATAATTCCGTTCTTACAATATATATTCCGTTCTTACAATATATATATTCCGTTCTTACGCATATATATTCCGTTCTTACGCATATATATTCCGATCTTACGCATATATATTCAGTTCTTACACATATATATTCCGTTCTTACACATATATATTCAGTTCTTACACATATATATTAACTTCTTACACATATATATTCCGTTCTTAGGTATATATATTCAGTTCTTACGCATATATATTCCGTTTTTACACATATATATTCCGTTCTTACACTTATATATTCCGTTCTTACACATATATATTCCGTTCTTACACATATATATTCAGTTCTTACACATATATATTCCGTTCTTACACATATATATTCAGTTATTACACATATATATTCACTTCTTACACATATATATTCCGTTCTTACACATATATATTCCGTTCTTACACATATATATTCCGTTCTTAAACATACATATTCCGTTCTTACACGTACATATTCCGTTCTTACACATATATATTCCGTTCTTACGCATATATATTCCGTTCTTACGCATATATATTCAGTTCTTACGCATATATATTCAGTTCTTACAGATATATATTCAGTTCTTACGAATATATATTCAGTTCTTACGCATATATATTCAGTTCTTACGCATATGTTCAGTTCTTACACATATATATTCCGTTCTTACACGTACATATTCCGTTCATACACATATATATTCCGTTCTTACACATATATATTCAGTTCTTACACATATATATTCACTTCTTACACATATATATTTCGTTCTTACACATGTATATTTCGTTCTTACACATATATACACATATATATTCCGTTTTTACACATTCCGTTCTTACACGTACATATTCCGTTCTTTCACATATATATTCCGTTCTTACAAATATATATTGGGTTCTTACGCATATATATTCCGTTCATACGCATATATATTCAGTTCTTACACATATATATTCAGTTCTTACAAATATATATTCAGTTCTTACACATATATATTCAGTTCTTACACATATATATATTCCGTTCTTCCACATATATATTCCGTTTTTACACATATATATTCCGTTCTAACACATATATATTCCGTTCTTACATGTATATATTCCGTTCTTACACATATATATTCCGTTCTTACACATATATATTCCGTTCTTACACATATATTCCGTTCTTATGCATATATATTCCTTTCTTTCGCATATATATTCAGTTTTAAGCATATATTTTCAGTTCTTAGGCATATATATTCAGTCATTACACATATATATTCAGTTCTTACACATATATATTCAGTTCTTACGCATATATATTCCGTTCTTTCACATATATATTCTTACACATATATTCCGTTCTTACACATATATATTCAGTTCTTACACATATATATTCCGTTCTTACACATATATATTCCGTTCTTACGCATACATATTCAGTTCTTACGTATATATATTCATTTCTAACACATATATGTTCAGTTCTTACACGTATATATTCCGTTCTTACTCGTACATATTCCGTTCTTACACGTATATATTCTGTACTTACACATATATATTCCGTATTTACACATATATATTCCGTTCTTACACATATATATTCAGTTCTTACTCATATATATTCACTTCTTACACATATATATTCAGTTCTTACACATATATACACATATATATTCCGTTCTTACACATACATATTCCGTTCTTTAACGTACATATTTCGTTCTTACACGTATATATTCCGTTCTTACACATATATATTCCGTTCTTACGCATATATATTCAGTTCTTATGCATATATATTCAGTTCTTACAAATATATATTCAGTTCTTACACATATATATTCAGTTCTTACACATATATATTCCGTTCTTACTCATATATATTCACTTCTTACACATATATATTCAGTTCTTACACATATATACACATATATATTCCGTTCTTACACATACATATTCCGTTCTTACACGTACATATTTCGTTCTTACACGTATATATTCCGTTCTTACACATATATATTCCGTTCTTACGCATATATATTCAGTTCTTATGCATATATATTCAGTTCTTACAAATATATATTCAGTTTTTACACATATATATTCAGTTCTTACACATATATATTCCGTTCTTACACTTATATATTCCGTTCCTACAGATATATATTGAGTTCTTACGCATATATATTCCGTTCTTACGCATATATATTCCGTTCTTACGCATATATATTCAGTTCTTACGCATATATATTCATTTTGTACGCATATATGTTCAGTTCTTACGCATATATATTCAGTTTTACGCATATATATTCAGTTATTACACATATATATTCCGTTCTTACGCATATATATTCAGTTCTTACGCATATCTATTCATTTCTTACACATATATGTTCAGTTCTTACACGTACATATTCCGTTCTTACACATATATATTCCGTTCTTACATATATATATTCCGTTTTTACTCATATATATTCCGTTCTTACGCATATATATTCAGTTCGTACGCATATATGTTCAGTTCTTACGCATCGCATATATTCAGTTCTAACGCATATATGTTCCGTTCTTACGCATATATGTTCCGTTCTAATGCATATATATTCCGTTCTTACAAATACATATTCCGTTCTTACACGTATATATTCCGTTCTTACACGTATATATTCCATTCTTACACGTATATATTCCGTTCTTTCACATATATATTCCGTTCTTACACGCATATATTCCGATCTTACACATACATATTCCGTTCTTACACATATATATTCAGTGTTTACACATATTCATTCACTTCTTACACATATATATTCCGTTCTTACGCATATATATTCCGTATTTACGCATACATATTCAGTTCTTACGCTTATATATTCAGTTCTTACGCATATATATTCAGTTTTACGCATATATATTCAGTTCTTACGCATATATATTCAGTTCTTACTCATATATATTCAGTTCTTACAGATATATATTCAGTTCTTAGGCATATATATTCAGTTCTTACGCATATATATTCAGTTCTTACGTATATATATTCATTTCTTACACATATATGTTCAGTTCTTACACATATATATTCCGTTCTTACTCGTACATATTCCGTTCTTACACGTATATATTCCGTTCTTACACATATATATTCCGTTCTTATACATATATATTCAGTTCTTACACATATATATTCACTTCTTACATATATATATTCACTTCGTACACATATTTATTCCGTTCTTACACATATATACACATATATATTCCGTTCTTACACATATATATTCCGTTCTTACACGTATATATTCCGTTCTTACACATATATATTCCGTTCTTACACATATATTCCATTCTTACGCATATATACACATATATATTCCGTTCTAACACATATATATTATGTTCTTACACATATATATTCAGTTCTTACACATATATATTCCGTTCTTACACATATATATTCCGTTCTTACGCATATATATTCAGTTCTTACGCATATATATTCCGTTTTTACGCATATATATTCCGTTCTTACGCATATATATTCAGTTCTTACGCATATATATTCAGTTCTTACGCATATATATTCAGTTCTTTCACATATATATTCAGTTCTTACACATATATATTCAGTTCTTACACATATATATATTTCGTTCTAACACATATATATTCAGTTCTTATATATATTCACTTCTTACACATATATATTCCGTTCTTACAAATATATATTCCTTTCTTACACGTACATATTCCGTTCTTACACATATATATTTCGTTCTTACACATATATATTCCGTTCTTACGCATATATATTCAGTTCTTACGCATATTTATTCAGTTCTTACGCATATATATTTAGTTCTTACAGATATATATTCATTTCTTACGCATATATATTCAGTTCTTACGCATATATATTCCGTTTTTACACATATATATTCCGTTCTAACACATATATATTCCGTTCTTACATGTATATATTCCGTTCTTACACATATATATTCCGTTCTTACACATATATATTCCGTTCTTACACATATATTCAGTTCTTACGTATATATATTCATTTCTTACACATATATGTTCAGTTCTTACACATATATATTCCGTTCTTACTCGTACATATTCCGTTCTTACACGTATATATTCCGTTCTTACACATATATATTCCGTTCTTATACATATATATTCAGTTCTTACACATATATATTCACTTCTTACACATATATATTCACTTCGTACACATATTTATTCCGTTCTTACACATATATACACATATATATTCCGTTCTTACACATATATATTCCGTTCTTACACGTATATATTCCGTTCTTACACATATATATTCCGTTCTTACACATATATTCCATTCTTACGCATATATACACATATATATTCCGTTCTAACACATATATATTATGTTCTTACACATATATATTCAGTTCTTACACATATATATTCCGTTCTTACACATATATATTCCGTTCTTACGCATATATATTCAGTTCTTACGCATATATATTCCGTTTTTACGCATATATATTCCGTTCTTACGCATATATATTCAGTTCTTACGCATATATATTCAGTTCTTACGCATATATATTCAGTTCTTTCACATATATATTCAGTTCTTACACATATATATTCAGTTCTTACACATATATATATTTCGTTCTAACACATATATATTCAGTTCTTATATATATTCACTTCTTACACATATATATTCCGTTCTTACAAATATATATTCCTTTCTTACACGTACATATTCCGTTCTTACACATATATATTTCGTTCTTACACATATATTCCGTTCTTACGCATATATATTCAGTTCTTACGCATATTTATTCAGTTCTTACGCATATATATTTAGTTCTTACAGATATATATTCATTTCTTACGCATATATATTCAGTTCTTACGCATATATATTCCGTTTTTACACATATATATTCCGTTCTAACACATATATATTCCGTTCTTACATGTATATATTCCGTTCTTACACATATATATTCCGTTCTTACACATATATATTCCGTTCTTACACATATATTCCGTTCTTACGCATATATATTCCTTTCTTTCGCATATATATTCAGTTTTAAGCATATATTTTCAGTTCTTAGGCATATATATTCAGTCATTACACATATATATTCAGTTCTTACTCATATATATTCAGTTCTTACGCATATATATTCCGTTCTTTCACATATATATTCTTACACATATATTCCGTTCTTACACATATATATTCAGTTCTTACACATATATATTCCGTTCTTACACATATATATTCCGTTCTTACGCATACATATTCAGTTCTTACGTATATATATTCATTTCTTACACATATATGTTCAGTTCTTACACGTATATATTCCGTTCTTACTCGTACATATTCCGTTCTTACACGTATATATTCTGTACTTACACATATATATTCCGTATTTACACATATATATTCCGTTCTTACACATATATATTCAGTTCTTACTCATATATATTCACTTCTTACACATATATATTCAGTTCTTACACATATATACACATATATATTCCGTTCTTACACATACATATTCCTTTCTTACACGTACATATTCCGTTCTTACAAATATATATTCCTTTCTTACACGTACATATTCCGTTCTTACACATATATATTACGTTCTTACACATATATATTCCGTTCTTACGCATATATATTCAGTTCTTACGCATATTTATTCAGTTCTTACGCATATATATTTAGTTCTTACAGATATATATTCATTTCTTACGCATATATATTCAGTTCTTACACGTACATATTCCGTTCTTACACATATATATTCCGTTCTTACATATATATATTCCGTTTTTACTCATATATATTCCGTTCTTACGCATATATATTCAGTTCGTACGCATATATGTTCAGTTCTTACGCATCGCATATATTCAGTTCTAACGCATATATGTTCCGTTCTTACGCATATATGTTCCGTTCTAATGCATATATATTCCGTTCTTACAAATACATATTCCGTTCTTACACGTATATATTCCGTTCTTACACGTATATATTCCATTCTTACACGTATATATTCCGTTCTTTCACATATATATTCCGTTCTTACACGCATATATTCCGATCTTACACATACATATTCCGTTCTTACACATATATATTCAGTGTTTACACATATTCATTCACTTCTTACACATATATATTCCGTTCTTACGCATATATATTCCGTATTTACGCATACATATTCAGTTCTTACGCTTATATATTCAGTTCTTACGCATATATATTCAGTTTTACGCATATATATTCAGTTCTTACGCATATATATTCAGTTCTTACTCATATATATTCAGTTCTTACAGATATATATTCAGTTCTTATGCATATATATTCAGTTCTTACGCATATATATTCAGTTCTTACGTATATATATTCATTTCTTACACATATATGTTCAGTTCTTACACATATATATTCCGTTCTTACTCGTACATATTCCGTTCTTACACGTATATATTCCGTTCTTACACATATATATTCCGTTCTTATACATATATATTCAGTTCTTACACATATATATTCACTTCTTACACATATATATTCACTTCGTACACATATTTATTCCGTTCTTACACATATATACACATATATATTCCGTTCTTACACATATATATTCCGTTCTTACACGTATATATTCCGTTCTTACACATATATATTCCGTTCTTACACATATATTCCATTCTTACGCATATATACACATATATATTCCGTTCTAACACATATATATTATGTTCTTACACATATATATTCAGTTCTTACACATATATATTCCGTCCTTACACATATATATTCCGTTCTTACGCATATATATTCAGTTCTTACGCATATATATTCCGTTTTTACGCATATATATTCCGTTCTTACGCATATATATTCAGTTCTTACGCATATATATTCAGTTCTTACGCATATATATTCAGTTCTTTCACATATATATTCAGTTCTTACACATATATATTCAGTTCTTACACATATATATATTTCGTTCTAACACATATATATTCAGTTCTTATATATATTCACTTCTTACACATATATATTCCGTTCTTACAAATATATATTCCTTTCTTACACGTACATATTCCGTTCTTACACATATATATTTCGTTCTTACACATATATATTCCGTTCTTACGCATATATATTCAGTTCTTACG
>JAWPHD010017598.1:20000-27500 GCA_037043455.1 Cyrtodaria siliqua | reverse complement strand
GCCTCGCCTGTCTGGGTCTCTGTCTGGGTCTCTGTCTAGTCTGTCTGTCAGTCTGTCTGTCTGTCTGTCTGTCTGTCTGGCTGGCTGGCTGGCTGTCTGGCTGACCGTCTGGCTGGCCTGTCTGGGTCTCTGTCTGGGTCTCTATCTGGGTCTCTGTCTAGCCTGTCTGTCTGTATTTCTGTCTGTCTCTCTGTCTGGCTCTCTGTCTGGCTCTCTGTCTAGCCTGTCTGGCTCTCTGCCTCGCCTGTCTGGGTCTCTGTCTAGCCTGTCTGTCTGTCTGCCTGTCTGTCTGTCTCTCTGTCTGTCTGGCCTGTCTGGCTCTCTGTCTGGCTCTCTGTCTAGCCTGTCTGGCTCTCTGCCTCGCCTGTCTGGGTCTCTGTCTGCCTCTCTGTCTAGCCAGCCTGGCTGCCTGTCTGTCTGTCTGTCTGTCAGTCTGTCTGTCTGTCTGTCTGTCTGTCTGTCTGTCTGCCTGTCTGTCTGTTTGTCTGTCTGTCTGTCTGTCTGTCTGTCTGTCTGTCTGTCTGTCTGGCTCTCTGTCTGTCTGGCCTGTCGGGCTCCCTGTCTGGCTCTCTCGCTAGCCTGTCTGGCTCTCTGCCTCGCCTGTCTGTCTGTCTGGCCTATCTGGCTCTCTGTCTGGCTCTCTGTCTAGCCTGTCTGGCTCTCTACCTCGCCTGTCTGGTCTCTGTCTGCCTCTCTGTCGAGCCTGTCTGTCTGTCTGTCTGTCTGTCTGTCTGTCTGTCTGTCTGTCTGTCTGTCTGTCTGTCTGTCTGTCTGTCTGTCTGTCAGTCTGGCTCTCTGTCTGTCTGGCCTGTCGGACTCCCTGTCTGGCTCTCTGTCTAACCTGTCTGGCTCTCTGCCTCGCCTGTCTGTCTGTCTGGCCTGTCTGGCTCTCTGTCTGGCTCTCTGTCTAGCCTGTCTGGCTCTCTACCTCGCCTGTTTGGTCTCTGTCTGCCTCTCTGTCTAGCCTGTCTGTCTGTCTGTCTGTCTGTCTGTCTGTCTGTCTGTCTGTCTGTCTGTCTGTCTGTCTGTCTGTCTGTCTGTCTGTCTGTCTGTCTGGCTGGCTGGCTGGCTGGCTGGCTGGCTGGCTGGCTGGCTGGCTGGCTGGCTGGCTGTCTGGCTGTCTGTCTGTCTGGCTGTCTGTCTGGCATGTCTGGCCTGTCTGGCCTGTCTGGGTCTCTGTCTGGCCTGTCTGGCCCTCTGCATGTCTGTCTGTCTGTCTGTATGTCTGTCTGACCTGTCTGGGTCTCTGTCTGTCCTGTCCGGGCTGTCTGGCTCTCTGTCTGGCCCTCTGTCTGGCCCTCTGTCTGTCTGTCTGTCTGTCTGTCTGTCTGTCTGTCTGTCTGTCTGTCTGGCATGTCTTGCCTGTCTAGGTCTCTGTCTGGCCTGTCTGGCTCTCTGTCTGGCCCTCTGTCTGACTCTCTGGCCTGTCTGGGTCTCTGTCTGGTCTGTCTGGCATTTCTGGGTCTCTGTCTGACCCTCTGTCCGCCTGTCTGTTTGTCTGTCTGGCCTGTCTAGGTCTCTGTCTGGCTCTCTGCCTGGCCTGTCTGGGTCTCTGTCTGGCTCTCTGCCTGGCCTGTCTGGGTCTCTGTCTGGCTCTCTGTATGTCTGTCTGTCTGGCTCTCTGTCTGGCTGGCTGTCTGGCTGACTGTCTGGCTGGCCTGTCTGGGTCTCTGTCTGGGTGTCTGTCTGGGTCTCTGTCTAGCCTGTCTGTCTGTCTGTCTGTCTGTCTGTCTGTCTGTCTGTCTGTCTGTCTGTCTGGCTGGCTGGCTGGCTGGCTGGCTGGCTGGCTGGCTGGCTGGCTGGCTGGCTGTCTGGCTGACTGTATTGCTGGCCTGTCTGGGTCTCTGTCTGGGTCTCTGTCTGGGTCTCTGTCTAGCCTGTATGTCTGTATGTCTGTCTGTCTGTCTGTCTGTATGTCTGTCTGTCTGTCCGTCTGTCCGTCTGTCTGGCCTGTCTGGGTCTCTGACTGGGTCTCTGACTGGGTCTCTGTCTAGCCTGTCTGTCTGTCTGCCTGTCTGTCTGTCTGTCTGTCTGTCTGGACTGTCTGGCTATCTGTCTGGCGCTCTGTCTAGCCTGTCTGGTTCACTGCCTCGCCTGTCTGTCTGTCTGTCTGGCCTGTCTGGCGCTCTGCCTTGCTCTCTGTCTAGCCTGTCTGGCTCTCTACCTCGCCTGTCTGTCTGTCTGTCTGGCCTGTATGGCTCTCTGTCTGGCTCTCTGCCTCGCCTGTCTGGGTCTCTGTCTGGGTCTCTGTCTAGTCTGTCTGTCTGTCTGTCTGTCTGTCTGTCTGTCTGTCTGTCTGTCTGGCTCTCTACCTCGCCTGTCTGGTCTCTGTCTGCCTCTCTGTCTAGCCTTTCTGTCTGTCTGTCTGTCTGTCTGTCTGTCTGTCTGTCTGGCATGTCTGGCTCTCTGTCTGTCTGGCCTGTCTGGCCTGTCTGGCTCTCTGTCTGGCTCTCTGTCTAGCCTGTCTGGTTCACTGCCTCGCCTGTCTGTCTGTCTGTCTGGCCTGTCTGGCTCTCTGTCTGGCTCTCTGTCTAGCCTGTCTGGTTCTCTGTCTGGGTCTCTGTCTGGGTCTCTGTCTGGGTCTCTGTCTAGCCTGTCTGTCTGTCTGTCTGTCTGGCCTGTCTGGCTCTCTGTCTGGCTCTCTGTCTAACCTGTCTGGCTCTCTGCCTCGCCTGTCTGTCTGTCTGGCCTGTCTGGTTCTCTGTCTGGCTCTCTCTCTAGCCTGTCTGGCTCTCTGCCTCGCCTGTCTGGGTCTCTGTCTGGGTCTCTGTCTAGCCTGTCTGTCTGTCTGTCTGTCTGTCTCTCTGTCTGTCTAGACTGTCTGGCTCTCTGTCTGGCTCTCTGTCTAGCCTGTCTGGCTCTCTGCCTCGCCTGTCTGGGTCTCTGTCTGGGTCTCTGTCTAGCCTGACTGTCTGTCTGTCTGTCTGTCTGTCTGTCAGTCTGTCTGTCTGTCTGTCTGTCTGTCTGTCTGTCTGTCTGTCTGTCTGTCTGTCTGTCTGTCTGTCTGGCTGGCTGGCTCTCTGTCTGTCTGGCCTGTCTGGCTCTCTGTCTGGCTCTCTGTCTAGCCTGTCTGGCTCTCTGCCTCGCCTGTCTGTCTGTCACGCCTGTCTGGCTCTCTGTCTGGCTCTCTGTCTAGCCTGTCTGGCTCTCTACCTCGCCTGTCTGGTCTCTGTCTGCCTCTCTGTCTAGCCTGTCTGTCTGTCTGTCTGTCTGTCTGTCTGTCTGTATGTCTGTCTGGCCTGTCTGGCTCTCTGTCTGGCTCTCTGTCTGGCTCTCTGTCTAGCCTGTCTGGCTCTCTACCTGTCTGTCTGTCTGTCTGTCTGTCTGTCTGTCTGTCTGTCTGTCTGTATGTCTGTCTGTCTGTCTGTCTGTCTGTCTGTCTGTCTGTCTGTCTTGCCTATCTGTCAGAACATAGTCAGGGTTCTACATTAGATATATGTTTGGGATTGTATTAAGGGACAATAGCCGGGGTCAGGTTTGTACATACCTAATATTTATGGTCTTTAATTAAGAAACAATATCCAGAGTCAGGTTTGTACATAAATTATATATATATGGGCCTGTATTAAAGGAGAATATCTAGGGTCAGGTGTGTACATTATGTATATGTATGGGCTTGTATTATGTGACAATAGTTAGAGTCAGGTTTGTACATAAGGTATATATATGGGCGTGAATTAAAGGACAATATATAGGTTCAGGTTTGTACATTATGTATATGCATGGGCTTGTACTACGGGACAATAGTCAGGGCCAGCTGTGTACATAAGTAATATGTACGGGCTTAAATCCAGATCAGGTTTGTACATTAGATTCATTTATAGGGTTGTATTAAGGGAAATAGTCGGGGCCAGGTTTGTACATAATGTGTATGTATGGGCTTGTATAATGGAACAATAGTCAGGGTCAGGTTTGTACATATTACGTATGGGCTTTAATTAAGAGACACTATTCAGGTTCAGGTTTGTACATACATCGTATATACGGGCTTGTATTAAGGGAAAATATCCACGGTCAGGTATTAGGTACATGCATGGGCTTGTATTAAGGGACAATATCCAGGGTCAAGTTTCTACATTTGCTTGTATGTCTGTTTGTATGTCTGTCTTTGTCTTTTTCTCTGTCCGTCTGTCTGTCTATCTGTCTGTCTGTCTGGCTCTCTACCTCGCCTGTCTGTCTGTCTGTCTGGCCTGTCTGGCTTTCTGTCTGGCTCTCTGCCTCGCCTGTCTGGGTCTCTGTCTGGGTCTCTGTCTAATCTGTCTGTCAGTCTGTCTGTCTGTCTGTCTGTCTGTCTGTCTGGCTGGCTGTCTGGCTGACCGTCTGGCTGGCCTGTCTGGGTCTCTGTCTGGGTCTCTATCTGGGTCTCTGTCTAGCCTGTCTGTCTGTATGTCTGTCTGTCTCTCTGTCTGGCTCTCTGTCTGGCTCTCTGTCTAGCCTGTCTGGCTCTCTGCCTCGCCTGTCTGGGTCTCTGTCTGGGTCTCTGTCTAGCCTGTCTGTCTGTCTGCCTGTCTGTCTGTCTCTCTGTCTGTCTGGCCTGTCTGGCTCTCTGTCTGGCTCTCTGTCTAGCCTGTCTGGCTCTCTGCCTCGCCTGTCTGGGTCTCTGTCTGCCTCTCTGTCTAGCCAGCCTGGCTGCCTGTCTGTCTGTCTGTCTGTCAGTCTGTCTGTCTGTCTGTCTGTCTGTCTGTCTGTCTGTCTGTCTGGCTGGCTGGCTGGCTGTCTGGCTGACTGTCCGGCTGGCCTGTCTGGGTCTCTGTTTGTGTCTCTGTCTAGCCTGTCTGTCTAGCCTGTCTGTCTGTCTGTCTGTCTGTCTGTCTGGTTCTCTGTCTAGCCTGTCTGGCTCTCTACCTCGCCTGTCTGGTCTCTGTCTGCCTCTCTGTCTAGCCTGTCTGTCTGTCTGTCTGTCTATCTGTCTGTCTGGCCTGTCTGGCTCTCTATCTGGCTCTCTGTCTAGCCTGTCTGGCTCTCTACCTGTATGTCTGTCTGTCTGTCTGTCTGTCTGTCTGTCTGTCTGTCTGGCTGGCTGGCTGGCTGTCTGGCTGACTGTCCGGCTGGCCTGTCTGGGTCTCTGTTTGTGTCTCTGTCTAGCCTGTCTGTCTAGCCTGTCTGTCTGTCTGTCTGTCTGTCTGTCTGTCTGTCTGTCTCTCTCTCTCTCTGTCTGTCTGGACTGTCTGGCTCTCTGTCTGGCTCTCTGTCTAGCCTGTCTGGCTCTCTGCCTCGCCTGTATTGGTCTATGTCTGGGTCTCTGTCTAGCCTGTCTGGCTCTCTACCTGTCTGTCTGTCTGTCTGTCTGTCTGTCTGTCTGTCTGTCTGTCTGTCTGTCTGTCTGTCTGTCTGTCTGTCTGACCTGTTTGGCTCTCTGTCTGGCTCTCTGTCTAGCCTGTCTGGCTCTCTGCCTTGCCTGTCTGGCTCTCTGTCTGGCTCTCTGTCTAGCCTGTCTGGCTCTCTACCTGTCTGTCTGTCTGTCTGTCTGTCTGTCTGACTGTCTGTATGTATGTCTGTCTGTCTGTCTGTCTGTCTGTCTGTCTGTCTGTCTGTCTGTCTGTCTGTCTGTCTGTCTGTCTGTCTGTCTGTCTGTCTGTCTGTCTGTATGTCTGTCTGTCTGTCTGTCTGTCTGTCTGTCAGGCCTGTCTGGCTCTCTGTCTGGCTCTCTGTCTAGCCTGTCTGGCTCTCTACCTGTCTGTCTGTCTGTCTGTCTGTCTGTCTGTCTGTCTGTCTGGCTGGCTGGCTGGCTGGCTGTCTGGCTGACTGTCCGGCTGGCCTGTCTGGGTCTCTGTTTGTGTCTCTGTCTAGCCTGTCTGTCTAGCCTGTCTGTCTGTCTGTCTGTCTGTCTGTCTGTCTGGCTCTCTGTCTAGCCTGTCTGGCTCTCTACCTCGCCTGTCTGGTCTCTGTCTGCCTCTCTGTCTAGCCTGTCTGTCTGTCTGTCTGTCTGTCTGTCTGTCTGTCTGTCTGTCTGTCTGTCTGGCCTGTCTGGCTCTCTATCTGGCTCTCTGTCTAGCCTGTCTGGCTCTCTACCTGTATGTCTGTCTGTCTGTCTGTCTGTCTGTCTGTCTGTCTGTCTGTCTGTCTGTCTGTCTGTCTGTCTGTCTGTCTGTCTGACCTGTTTGGCTCTCTGTCTGGCTCTCTGTCTAGCCTGTCTGGCTCTCTGCCTTGCCTGTCTGGGTCTCTGTCTGCCTCTCTGTCTAGCCTGCCTGTCTGTCTGTCTGTCTGTCAGTCTGTCTGTCTGTCTGTCTGTCTGTCTGTCTGTCTGTCTGTCTGTCTGTCTGTCTGTCTGTCTGTCTGTCTGTCTGTCTGTCTGGCTGGCTGGCTGGCTGGCTGGCTGGCTTTCTGTCTGTCTGGCCTGTCTGGCTCTCTGTCTGGCTCTCTGCCTCGCCTGTCTGTCTGTCTGTCTGGCCTGTCTGGATCTCTGTCTGGCTCTCTGTCTAGCCTGTCTGGCTCTCTACCTCGCCTGTCTGGTCTCTGTCTGCCTTTCTGTCTAGCCTGTCTGTCTGTCTGTCTGTCAGGCCTGTCTGGCTCTCTGTCTGGCTCTCTGTCTAGCCTGTCTGGCTCTCTACCTGTCTGTCTGTCTGTCTGTCTGTCTGTCTGTCTGTCTGTCTGACTGTATGTCTGTCTGTCTGTCTGTCTGTCTGTCTGTCTGTCTGTCTGTCTGTCTGTCTGTCTGTCTGTCTGTCTGTCTGTCTGTCTGTCTGTCTGTCTGTCTGTCTGTCTGTCTGTCTGTCTGTCTGTCTGTCTGTCTGTCTGTCTGTCTGTCTGTCTGTCTGTCTGTCTTGCCTATCTGTCAGAACATAGTCAGGGTTCTACATTAGATATATGTTTGGGATTGTATTAGGGGACAATAGCCGGGGTCAGGTCTGACTATGTTCTGACAGATAGGCAAGACAGACAGACAGACAGACAGACATACAAACATACAGACATACAGACAGACAGACAGACAGACAGACAGACAGACAGACAGACAGATAGACAGACAGACAGACAGACAGACAGACATACAGACAGACAGACAGACAGACAGACAGACAGACAGACAGACAGACAGACAGACAGGTAGAGAGCCAGACAGGATAGATAGAGAGCCAGACAGAGAGCCAGACAGAGAGCCAGACAGGCCAGACAGACAGACAGACAGACAGACAGACAGACAGACAGACAGACAGACAGACAGACAGACAGACAGACAGACAGGCTAGACAGAGACAGACAGACAGACAGACAGACAGACAGACAGACAGACAGACAGACAGGCTAGACAGACAGGCTAGACAGAGACCCAGACAGAGACCCAGACAGAGACCCAGACAGGCCAGCCAGACAGTCAGCCAGACAGCCAGCCAGACAGACAGACAGACAGACAGACAGACAGACTGACAAACAGACTAGACAGAGACCCAGACAGAGACCCAGACAGGCGAGGCAGAGAGCCAGACAGAGAGCAATACAGGCCAGACAGACAGACAGACAGGCGAGGTAGAGAGCCAGACAGGCTAGACAGAGAGCCAG
>JAWPHD010017598.1:0-10000 GCA_037043455.1 Cyrtodaria siliqua | reverse complement strand
ATATATTCATTTATTACACATATACTTTCAGTTCTTATGCATATATATTCAGTTTTACGCATATATATTCAGTTCTTACACATATATATTCAGTTCTTACACATATATATTCTGTTCTTACGCATATATATTCAGTTCTTACGCATATATATTCAGTTCTTACACATATATATTCAGTTCTTACACATATATATTCAGTTCTTACACATAAATATTCCGTACTTACACATATTTATTCCGTTCTTACACATATATATTCCGTTCTTACACATATATATTCAGTTCTTACACATATATATTCAATTCTTACACATATATATTCCGTTCTTACAAATATATATTCCGTTCTTACACGTAGATATTCCGTTCTTACACATATATATTCCGTTCTTACACATATATATTCCGTTCTTACGCATATATATTCAGTTCTTACGCATATATATTGAGTTCTTACACATATATATTCAGTTCTTACAGATATATATTCAGTTCTTATGCATATATATTCAGTTCTTACGCATATATATTCAGTTCTTACGCATATATATTCATTTCTTACACATATATGTTCAGTTCGTAAGAATATATTTTCAGTTTTTACACATATATATTCAGTTCTTACAAATATATATACAGTTCTTACACGTATATATTCCGAATTTTATACAAATATTTTCCGTTCTTACACATATATATTCCGTTCTTACACATATATATTCCGTTCTTACACGAATATATTCCGTTCTTACACATATATATTCCGTTCTTACACATATATGTTCCTTTCTTACACATATATTCCGTTCTTACGCATATATATTCCGTTCTTTCGCATATATATTCAGTTCTTACGCATATATATTCAGTTCTTACGCATATATATTCAGTTCTTACGCGTATATATTTAGTTTTTACGGATATATGTGCAGTTCTTACACATATATATTCAGTTTTTACACATATATATTCCGTTCTTACACATATATATTCAGTTCTTACGCATATATATTCCGTTCTTACACATATATATTCCGTTTTTACGCATGTATATTCTTACACATATATTCCGTAGTTACACATATATATTCCGTTCTTACACATATATATTCCATTCTTAAGCATATATATTCAGTTCTTACACATATATATTCCGTTATTCAACATAGATACTCCGTTCGTACGCATATATATTCTGTTTTTACGCATATATTCCGTTCTTACGCATATATATTCAGTTTTTATGCATATATATTCAGTTCTTACGCATATATATTCAGTTCTTACGCATATATATTCAGTTCTTACGCATATATATTCAGTTCTTACACATATATATTCAGTTCACACATATATATTCAGTTCTTACACATAAATATTCCGTACTTACACATATTTATTCCGTTCTTACACATATATATTCCGTTCTTACACATATATATTCAGTTCTTACACATATATATTCAATTCTTACACCTATATATTCCGTTCTTACAAATATATATTCAGTTCTTACACGTACATTTTCAGTTCTTACACATATATATTCCGTTCTTACACATATATATTCCGTTCTTACGCATATATATTCAGTTCTTATGCATATATATTCAGTTCTTACACATATATATTCAGTTCTTACAGATATATATTCAGTTCTTATGCATATATATTCAGTTCTTACGCATATATATTCAGGTCTTACGCATATATATTCATTTCTTACACATATATGTTCAGTTCGTCAGAATATATTTTCAGTTTTTACACATATATATTCAGTTCTTACAAATATATATTCAGTTCTTACACATATATAATCCGTTTTTACACATATATATTCCGTTCTTACACATATATATTCCGTTCTTACACATATATATTCCGTTCTTACACGTATATATTCCGTTCTTACAGATATTTATTCCCTTCTTAGACATACATATTCAGTTCTTAAACATATATATTCAGTTCTTACGCATATATATTCCGTTCTTACACACATATATTCCGTTCTTACGCATATATATTCTTACGCATATATTCCGTTCTTACACATATATATTCCGTTCTTACACATATATATATTCCATTCTTAAGCATATATATTCAGTTCTTACACAAATATATTCCGTTATTCAACATATATACTCCGTTCTTACGCATATATATTCCGTTCTTACGCATACATATTCCGTTCTTACGCATATATTATCAGTTCATATGCATATATATTCAGTTCTTACGCATATATATTCAGTTCTTACGCATATATATTCAGTTCTTACGCATATATATTCAGATCTTACGCATATATATTCAGTTCTTACACATATATATTCAGTTCTTACACATTTATATTCAGTTCTTACACATATATATTCAGTTCTTACACATAAATATTCCGTATTTACACATATTTATTCCGTTCTTACACATATATATTCCGTTCTTACACATATATATTCAGTTCTTACACATATATATTCAATTCTTACACATATATATTCCGTTCTTACAAATATATATTCAGTTCTTACACGTACATATTCCGTTCTTACACATATATATTCCGTTCTTACACATATATATTCCGTTCTTACGCATATATATTCAGTTCTTATGCATATATATTCAGTTCTTACACATATATATATTCAGTTCTTACAGATATATATTCAGTTCTTATGCATATATATTCAGTTCTTACGCATATATATTCAGGTCTTACGCATATATATTCATTTCTTACACATATATGTTCAGTTCGTAAGAATATATTTTCAGTTTTTACACATATATATTCAGTTCTTACAAATATATATACAGTTCTTACACGTATATATTCCGTTTTTATACAAATATTTTCCGTTCTTACACATATATATTCCGTTCTTACACATATATATTCCGTTCTTACACGAATATATTCCGTTCTTACACATATATATTGAGTTCTTACACATATATGTTCCTTTCTTACACATATATTCCGTTCTTACGCATATATATTCCGTTCTTTCGCATATATATTCAGTTCTTACGCATATATATTCAGTTCTTACGCATATATATTCAGTTCTTACGCGTATATATTTAGTTTTTACGGATATATGTGCAGTTCTTACACATATATATTCAGTTTTTACACATATATATTCCGTTCTTACACATATATATTCAGTTCTTACGCATATATATTCCGTTCTTACACATATATATTCCGTTCTTACGCATATATATTCTTACACATATATTCCGTTCTTACACATATATATTCCGTTCTTACACATATATATTCCATTCATAAGCATATATATTCAGTTCTTACACATATATATTCCGTTATTCAACATATATACTCCGTTCTTACGCATATATATTCCGTTTTTAAGCATATATTCCGTTCTTACGCATATATATTCAGTTTTTATGCATATATATTCAGTTCTAACGCATATATATTCAGTTCTTACGCATATATATTCAGTTCTTACGCATATATATTCAGTTCTTACACATATATATTCAGTTCACACATATATATTCAGTTCTTACACATAAATATTCCGTACTTACACATATTTATTCCGTTCTTACACATATATATTCCGTTCTTACACATATATATTCAGTTCTTACACATATATATTCAATTCTTACACCTATATATTCCGTTCTTACAAATATATATTCAGTTCTTACACGTACATATTCCGTTCTTACACATATATATTCCGTTCTTACACATATATATTCCGTTCTTACGCATATATATTCAGTTCTTATGCATATATATTCAGTTCTTACACATATATATTCAGTTCTTACAGATATATATTCAGTTCTTATGCATATATATTCAGTTCTTACGCATATATATTCAGGTCTTACGCATATATATTCATTTCTTACACATATATGTTCAGTTCGTAAGAATATATTTTCAGTTTTTACACATATATATTCAGTTCTTACAAATATATATTCAGTTCTTACACATATATATTCCGTTTTTACACATATATATTCCGTTCTTTCACATGTATATTCCGTTCTTACACATATATATTCCGTTCTTACACGTATATATTCCGTATCTTACACACATATATTCCGTTCTTACGCATATATATTCCGTTCTTTCGCATATATATTTAGTTTTACGCATATATATTCAGTTCTTACGCATATATATTCAGTTCTTACACATATATATTCAGTTCTTACTCATATTTATTCAGTTCTTACGCATATATATTCCGTTCTTACACATCTATATTCTTACACATATATTCAGTTCTTACACATATATATTCAGTTCTTACACATATATATTCCGTTCTTACACATATATACTCCGTTCTTACGCATATATATTCAGTTCTTACGCATATATATTCCGTTCTTACGCATATATTCAGCTCTTACGCATATATATTCAGTTCTTACGCATATATATTCAGTTCTTACGCATATATATTCCGTTCTTACACATATATATTCCGTTCTTACACATATATATTTAGTTCTTACGCATAAATATTCCCTTCTTACACATATATATTCCGTTCTTACGCATATATATTCAGTTCTTACGCATATATATTCATTTCTTACACATATACTTCCAGTTATTATGCATATATATTCAGTTTTACGCATATATATTCAGGGCTTACGCATATATATTCATTTCTTACACATATATGTTCAGTTCGTAAGAATATATTTTCAGTTTTTACACATATATATTCAGTTCTCACAAATATATATACAGTTCTTACACATATATATTCCGTTTTTATACATATATTTTCCGTTCTTACACATATATATTCCGTTCTTACACATATATATTCCGTTCTTACACGAATATATTCCGTTCTTACACATATATATTGCGTTCTTACACATATATATTCCTTTCTTACACATATATTCCGTTCTTACGCATATATATTCCGTTCTTTCGCATATATATTCAGTTCTTACGCATATATATTCAGTTCTTACGCATATATATTCAGTTCTTACACATATATATTTAGTTTTTACGGATATATGTGCAGTTCTTACACATATATATTCAGTTTTTACACATATATATTCTATTCTTACACATATATATTCAGTTTTTACGCATATATATTCCGTTCTTACAAATATATATTCCGTTCTTACGCATATATATTCTTACACATATATTCCGTTCTTACACATATATATTCCGTTCTTACACATATATATTCCATTCTTAAGCATATATATTCAGTTCTTACACATATATATTCCGTTATTCAACATATATACTCCGTTCTTACGCATATATATTCCGTTCTTACGCATATATTCCGTTCTTACGCATATATATTCAGTTCTTATGCATATATATTCAGTTCTTACGCATATATATTCAGTTCTTACGCATATATATTCAGTTCTTACGCATATATATTCAGTTCTTACACATATATATTCAGTTCTTACACATACATATTCCGTACTTACACATATTTATTCCGTTCTTACGCATATATATTCATTTCTTGCGCATATATGTTCAGTTCTTACCCATATATATTCAGTTTTACCCATATATATTCCGTTTTTACTCATATATATTCCGTTCTTACACATATATATTCAGTTCTTACAGATATATATTCATTTCTTACGCCTATATATTCAGTTCTTACGCATATATATTCAGTTCTTACGTATATATATTCATTTCTTACACATATATGTTCAGTTCTTACACATATATATTCCGTTCATACACGTACGTATTCCGTTCTGACACGTATATATTCCGTTCTTACACATATATATTGCGTTCTTACACATATATATTCAGTTCCTACACATATATATTCACTTCTTACACATATATATTCACTTCTTACACATATTTATTCCGTTCTTACACATATATACACATATATATTCCGTTCTTACACATATATATTCCGTTCTTACACGTATATATTCCGTTCTTACACATATATATTCCGTTCTTACACATATATTCCGTTCTTACGCATATATACACATATATATTCCGTTCTTACACATATATATTATGTTCTTATACATATATATTCAGTTCTTACACATATATATTCCGTTCTTACGCATATATATTCCGTTCTTAAACATATATATTCAGTTCTTACACATATATATTCAGTTCTTACACATATATATTCACTTCTTACACATATATATTGCGTTCTTACACATATATATTCACTTCTTACACATATACTTTCACTTCTTACACATATATATTCACTTCTTACACATATATATTCCGTTCTTACACATATATATTCACTTCTTACACATATACTTTCACTTCTTACACATATATATTTCGTTCTTTCACATATATACACATTTATATTCCGTTCTCACACATATATATTCAGTTCTTACACATATATATTCACTTCTTACACATATATATTCCGTTCTTACACATATATATTCAGTTATTACACATATATATTCAGTCCTTACAAAAACATATTCAGTTCTTACACATAAATATTCAGTTCTTACACATATATATTCACTTCTTACACATATATATTCCGTTCTTACAAATATATATTCAGTTCTTACACATATATATTCAGTTCTTACACATATATATTCAGTTCTTACACATATATATTCACTTACACATATATAATCAGTTCTTACACATATCTATTCCGTATTTACACGTACATATTCCGTTCTTACACGTATATATTTCGTTCTAACACATATATATTCCGTTCTTACGCATATATATTCAGTTCTTACGCATATATATTCAGTTCTTACACATATATATTCAGTTCTTACAAATATATATTCAGTTCTTACACATATATATTCAGTTCTTACACATATATATTCACTTCTTACAAATATATATTCAGTTCTTACACCTATATATTCTGTTCTTACAATATATACACATATATATTCCGTTCTTACACATACATATTCCGTTCTTACACGTATATATTCCGTTCTTACACGTATATATTCCGTTCTTACACACATATATTCCGTTCTTACGCATATATATTCAGTCCTGACGCATATATATTCAGTTCTTACAAATATGTATTCAGTTCTTACACATATATATTCAGTTCTTACACATATATATTCCGTTCTTACACATATATATTCCGTTCTTACACGTATATATTCCGTTCTTACACGTATATATTCCGTTTTTACGCATATATATTCATTTCTTGCGCATATATGTTCAGTTCTTACGCATATATATTCAGTTTTACCCATATATATTCCGTTCTTACTCATATATATTCCGTTCTTACACATATATATTCAGTTCTTACAGATATATATTCATTTCTTACGCCTATATATTCAGTTCTTACGCATATATATTCATTTCTTACACATATATGTTCAGTTCTTACACATATATATTCCGTTCATACACGTACGTATTCCGTTCTTACACGTATATATTCCGTTCTTACACATATATATTGCGTTCTTACACATATATATTTAGTTCCTACACATATATATTCACTTCTTACACATATATATTCACTTCTTACACATATTTATTCCGTTCTTACACATATATACACATATATATTCAGTTCTTACATATATATATTCCGTTCTTACACGTATATATTCCGTTCTTACACATATATATTCCGTTCTTACACATATATTCCGTTCTTACGCATATATACACATATATATTCCGTTCTTACACATATATATTATGTTCTTATACATATATATTCAGTTCTTACACATATATATTCCGTTCTTACACATATATATTCCGTTCTTACGCATATATATTCAGTTCTTACGAATATATATTCCGTTCTTACGCATATATATTCTGTTCTTACACATATATATTCCGTACTTACACATATATATTTAGTTCTTACACATATATATTCACTTCTTACACATATATATTCAGTTCTTACACATATATATTCCGTTCTTACACATATATACACATATATATTCCGTTCTTACACAAATATATTCCGTTCTTTCACGTACATATTCCGTTGTTACACATATATATTCCGTTGTTACACATATATATTCCGTTCTTACGCAAATATATTCAGTTCTTACGCATATATATATTCAGCTCTTACACATATATATTCAGTTCTTACACATATATATTCAGTTCTTACACATATATATTCCGTTCTTACACATATATACACATATATATTCCGTTCTTACACATACATATTCCGTTCTTTCACGTACATATTCCGTTCTTACACATATATATTCCGTTCTTACACATATATATTCCGTTCTTACGCATATATATTCAGTTCTTACGCATATATATTCAGTTCTTACGCATTATATTCAGCTCTTACACATATATATTCAGTTCTTACACATATATATTCAGTTCTTACACATATATATTCCATTCTTACACATATATATGCCGTTCTTACACTTATATATTCCGTTCTTACACATATATATTCAGTTCTTACCTATATATTTTCAGTAATTAAGCATATATATTCAGTTCTTACGCATATATATTCAGTTCTTACGCATATATATTCCGTTCTTAAACATATATATTCAGTTCTTACACATATATATTCAGTTCTTACACATATATATTGCGTTCTTACACATATATATTCAGTTCTAACACATATATATTCAGTTCTTACGCATATATATTCCGTTCTTACACATATATATTCTTACACATATATTCCGTTCTTACACATATATATTCAGTTCTTACACATATATATTCCGTTCTTACACATATATATTACGTTCTTACAAATATATATTCAGTTCTTACCTATATATATTCAGTTCTTACGCAAATATATTCAGTTCTTACACATATAGATTCTGTTTTTACACATATTTATTCCATTCTTACACATATATATTCAGTTCTTACATATATATATTCACCTCTTACACATATATATTCAGTTCTTACACATATATATTCCGTTCTTACACGTACATATTCAATTCTTACACAGATATATTCCGTTCTTACACAAATATATTCCGTTCTTACACCTATATATTCAGTTCTTACACATATATATTCACTTCTTACACATGGATATTCAGTTCTTACACCTATATATTGTGTTCTTACAATATATACACATATATATTCCGTTCTTACACATACATATTCCGTTCTTACACATACATATTCCGTTCTAACACGTATATATTCCGTTCTTAGACACATATATTCCGTTCTTACGCATATATATTCAGTCCTGACGCATATATATTCAGTTCTTACAAATATGTATTCAGTTCTTACACATATATATTCAGTTCTTACACATATATATTCCGTTCTTACAGATATATATTCCGTTCTTACAAGTATATATTCCGTTCTTACACGTATATATTCCGTTCTTAAGCATATATATTCATTTCTTACGCATATATGTTCAGTTCTTACGCATATATATTCAGTTTTACGCATATATATTCCGTTCTTACACATATATATTGCGTTCTTACACATATATATTCAGTTCTAACACATATATATTCAATTCTTACACATATATATTCACTTCTTACACATATATATTCCGTTCTTACACATATATATTCACTTCTTACACATATACTTTCACTTCTTACACATATATATTTCGTTCTTTCACATATATACACATTTATATTCCGTTCTCACACATATATATTCTGTTCTTACACATATATATTCACTTCTTACACATATATATTCCGTTCTTACACATATATATTCAGTTCTTACACATATATATTCAGTCCTTACAAAAACATATTCAGTTCTTACACATAAATATTCAGTTCTTACACATATATATTCACTTCTTACACATATTTATTCCGTTCTTACAAATATATATTCAGTTCTTACACATATATATTCAGTTCTTACACATATATATTCAGTTCT
>JAWPHD010017597.1:0-43884 GCA_037043455.1 Cyrtodaria siliqua | reverse complement strand
AGTAGAGGCCGATAATACAATTAGAAGGTACGCGTTTACTAACATAGATCAGTCAAATTCCGAGGAGGGAAATCAGAATGTCCTAGCACAGTTAGTGATGCTACCTGGTTTGCAGAATACCGTAACGCCTGTACACGTCGCAGACGGCCGTACACTGAGCCCGTTGACATCTGTCGTAACACCAGTACACGTAGCAGACGTCAGTGTGAAATCATCCACTGAATCTTCTGTCTGTTTGATGGCAGGATCATGCCTACTACCCAACAAACAACTCGTCATTGCTGACAATAGCAACAAGAAGGTGAAACTAGTGGACATGAAACAAAACAAGGTTACCTCTGAAGTACAACTGACATCTTACCCATGGGACGTAACTATGATCGATAACAGTCAAGTAGCCGTGACAGTCTATGGGGAGAATAAGATCCAGCTCATGTCTACAACTTCATCCTCCTTGTCCAAGAGTCGAGAGATAAAGACAAATGGTCGGTGTTTTGGACTTGTCCACAATGACGGGACACTTATAGTGACGTTTGGTAACCCAAGTAAAGTTGAAATGATGGACATGAACGGTGCTGTGTTGAGAAGTCTGAATAAAGATTCCAACGGTGCACAACTGTTTGATTTTCCGAGTTTCATAGCGATCAGCCCAGATAAGACGGCCGTGTACGTGTCTGATCAAAGCAAGCACACAGTGACGTGTATGGCGATGGACGGTACCGTGAAGGCAGTCTACAAGGATGATAATCTGAAGAGCCCAGAAGGTCTGGCTGTGGACAGGACAGGGACAGTGTATGTATGTGGCTACATTTCCAATAACATCCACCGGATTACAGCCGAGTGTACCAAGATACAGATACTACTGGGAAAGGAACATGGACTGACTGGACCATACTCGATCACATACTCCGATAGTGATGACAGGCTGTATGTGGGAATGTATAACAATAACGTCAAAGTGTTTCAAGTCAAATAAGACATGTTAAGATTATATTCATCAATGACTCACGTGACGAATAAAGGTTAATTACAAAGGTCGATTAGCCAATTAGTCAATTAATAAATATTCTTATTAATCAGATACTGAATCCTAGAAGAAGGAATACATGCAAATAGAGTTCACTATTTTGGATTCATAAGGAAATTTAGCAATTGGCCAACTGGAACACGTTTGTTATTCAAGGGACATGTCAAATATTTTTTTAAATCACTAGTTTTTAGCTCTACTGGCCGAAGGCCAGCAGAGCTTATGGGATGCCGAGTTGTCCGTCGTCCGTCCGTCGTCCGTCGTCCGTCGTCTGTTGTTAACTTTTGTCTCGTTAAGGCGATAGGGCCTTCATTTTTCATCCAATCTTTACCAAACTTTAACAGGTTGTTAATATCAATGAAAGATCGGATGAGTTCGAAAACCAGCCAGATCGGCCAAGTAACAGCGGAGTTATGGCCCTTGATTTAGTTAAAAATGCTATATTTTGCCTCGTTAAGACGATAGGGCCTTCATTTTTCATCCTATCTTTACCAAACTTTACCACATTGTTAATATCAATGAAAGCTCGGACAAATTCGAAAACCAGCCAGATCGGACCAGTAACACAAGAGTTATGGTCCTTGATTTAGTTAAAAATGCTATATTTTGCCTCGTTAAGATGATAGGGCCTTCGTTTTTCATCCTATCTTTATCAAACTATACCACATTGTCAATATCAATGAAAGCTTGGACAAGTTCCAAAACCAGCCATATCGGACTAGTAACAGCAGAGTTATGGCCCTTGATTTAATTAAAAATGCTATATTTTGCCTCGTTAAGACGATAGGGGCTTCATTGTTCATCCGATCTTTACCAAACTTTACCACATTGTTAATATCAATGAAAGCTCAGACAAGTTCGAAAACCAGCCAGATCGGACCAGTAACACAAGAGTTATGGTCCTTGATTTAGTTAAAAATGCTATATTTTGCCTCGTTAAGATGATAGGGCCTTTGTTTTTCATCCTATCTTTACCAAACTTTACCACATTGTTAATATCAATGAAAGCTCGGACAAGATCGAAAACCAGCCATATCGGACTAGTAACAGCGGAGTTATGGCCCTTGATTTAGTTAAAAATGCTATATTGCTATAATTTGCCTCGTTAAGACGATACGGCCTTCATTTTTCATCCGATCTTTACCAAACTTAATCAGATGTTAATATTAATGAAAGCTCGGACAAGTTCGAAAACCAGCCATATCGGAATAGTAACATCGGAGTTATGGCCCTTGATTTAGTTAAAAATGCTTTTTTTTGCCTCTTTAAGACGATAGGGGCTTCATTGTTCATCCAATCTTTACCAAACTTTATCAGATTGTTAATGTCGTTGAAAGCTCGAACAAGTTCGAAAACCAGCCATATCGGACGGTAGCAGCGGAGTTATGGCCCTTGCTTTAGTTAAAAATGCTATAATTTGCCTCGTCATACCATAAGGCCTCATTTTGCATCTGATCTTTGCCAAACTTGACCACATTTTATGACTTTCTTTTAAAGGCCAGTAGACCAAATGGGATGCCGAGTTGTCCGTCGTCCGTCAGTCCGTCGTCCGTCGTCCGTTGTTAACTTTTGTCTCGTTAAGACGATAGGGCCTTCATTTTTCATCCAATCTTTACCAAACTTTAACAGGTTGTTAATATCAATGAAAGCTCGGATGAGTTCGAAAACCAGCCAGATCGGCCAAGTAACAGCGGAGTTATGGCCCTTGATTTAGTTAAAAATGCTATATTGCTATATTTTGCCTCGTTAAGACGATAGGGCCTTCATTTTTCAACCTATCTTTACCAAACTTTACCACATTGTTAATATCAATGAAAGCTCGGACAAGTTCGAAAACAAGCCAGATCGGACCATTAACACCAGAGTTATGGTCCTTGATTTAGTTGAAAATGCTATATTGCTATATTTTGCCTCGTTAAGATGATAGGGCCTTCGTTTTTCATCATATCTTTACCAAACTTTACCACATTGTTAATATCAATGAAAGCTCAAACAAGTTCGAAAACCAGCCATATTGGACTAGTAACAGCGGTGTTATGGCCCTTGATTTAGTTAAAAATGCTATATTTTGCCTCGTTAAGACGCTAGAGGCTTCATTGTTCATCCAATTATTACCAAACTTTATCAGATTGTTAATATCAATGAAAGCTCGTACAAGTTCGAAAACCAGCCATAGGGCAATAGTAAGAGCGGAGTTATGGCCCTTGATTTAGTTAAAAATGCTATATTTTGACTCGTTAAGACGATAGGGGCTTCATTGTTCATCCGATCTTTATCAAACTTTATCAGATTGTTAATGTTATTAAAAGCTTGAACAAGTTCGAAAACCAACCATATCGGACCAGTAACAGCGGAGTTGTGGCCCTTGATTTAGTTAAAAATGCTATAGTTTGCCTCATTAAGACGATAGGGGCTTCATTGTTCATCCGATCTTTATCAAACTTTATCAGATTGTTAATGTTATTGAAAGCTTGAACAAGTTCGAAAACTAGCCATATCGGACCAGTAACAGCGGAGTTATGGCCCTTGATTTAGTTAAAAATGCTATAGTTTGCCTCATTAAGACGATAGGGGCTTCATTGTTCATCCGATCTTTACCAAACTTTATCAGATTGTTAATATCAATGAAAGCTCGGACAAGTTCGAAAACCAAATATATAGGACCATTAACAGCTTAGTTATGGCCCTTGATTTAGTTCAAAACGCTATATATTGCCTCGTTAAGACGAGAGGGCCTTCATTTTTCATCCGATCGTTACCAAAATTTATTTTTTTAATTATTTTTTTAAATTTATATTTTTTTTTTCTTTTATTTTTTTTTAATTTTTAAATTTTAATTTATTAATTTTTAATTTTTTTTTTTTTTTTTTTCTTTTATTTTTTTTTAATTATTTTTGTTTTTTTAGCTCTATGTTGGACCAGTCGGACCAGTAACAGAGGAGTTATGGCTCTTGATTTAGTTAAAAATGCTATATTTTGCCTCGTTAATACGGTAGGGCCTTCATTTTCATCTGATCTTTACCGAACTTTAACAGATTCTTTAGTTATGGCCCTTGATTTAGTTCAAAAGCTGTTTTTTGCCCGAAACTTCCAAAAAAACATAAATGGCAGTCACTCGCTTCATTGATGTTATAAGAGCCATGTTAGCCAGTAGAGCGTCCACAGGCCCTCTTGGGCCTCTTGTTTATATTTTATTTAATTTTTTATTTCATTTTTTATTATTTTTTTTTATTTTTTATTTTTATTTCATTTTTATTCATTTTTTTTTTTATTTCATTTTTTTTTTAATTTGTTTAATTTTTTTTTAATTTTTTTTTTTTTTTTTTTTTTTTTTAGCTTTTTTTTTTTTTTTGTTGGACTAGTCGGACCAGTAACACAGGAGTTATGGCTCTTGATTTAGTTAAAAATGCTATATTTTGCCTCGTTAATACGGTAGCGCTTTCATTTTTCATCTGATCTTTACCAAATAACAGATTCTTTAGTTATGGCCCTTGATTTAGTTCAAAAGCTGTTTTTTGCCCGAAACTTTCAAAAAACCGTAAATGGCAGTCACTCGCTTCATTGATGTTATAAGAGCCATGTTAGCCAGTAGAGCATCCACTAGCCCTCTTGGGCCTCTTGTTTATCTGATCTTTACCATATACAAGCTGTTTTAGCCAGTAGAGCGTCCACAGGCCCTCTTGGGCCTCTTGTTCTTCATAGATTTCGTTTGTTTAATTATTAATATTAATTATCAGACTAGTATAAAGCAGATTGTTTTTGCATATTATTAACTGTTGATTATATTGTACCAATGATATACTATGGTAGAACAAGACGAACAAATCAAAACTCAAAATTATATTAGTGATTATAGACAGGCAGGTTTAAAGACAAAATGATAGGCCTACTGGATAAATGGAGACGATAATTTCAGTGATTCAAGATTGCTATGTGTCCCTTTAAAATGCATCTACGCCAGCGGAATGTCGTTTATTCTGTTACCGAGAAAACGTATACAATTTTCAAACTAAAGAAATTTACGATAATAATCTGATAATAGGTTATTTAACAGTGTATTGTTCTATACGGGTTTTTATTGTCCGAGTACATGTTGTGGTGAAAGTCATATTGGACGAGACGCCGAGTCCAATATAACTTTCACCACAACATGTACGAGGACAATAAAAACCAGTTTTGCACAATATACTGTTAAATAATCTTTTTATTATATACCTAAATTTACAGGGGAAAATAAAACAATTAAACAAATACGAATACACATTTTTCAATCTCTTCTTGTCTTCTTGTTCCAACATTTTGTTGTTGTTTTAACGCGTGTTGTTGTTTTAATTCATACGCAACTTCTCGGGTTCACGGAACTCATTCGGAACTTTCTGTCGATATTCGCCTTTTATCGTTGACATTTCTACTGATATATATTAAAAATCCACCATCTTGTTTTGGAAAATCGGTACAACGTCCAATAGCAACATTAAGTGTTGTACAATCACGTGGTACAAATACGAACCGCTGATTGGACTGTAAATGTAGGTATATAATAATGCCGAATATAGTGGTCTAATAATGAAAACTACCTTCCCGGTTGTTTATCATGAACTATTTGACTTAAAATGTTCTTGAGCATATATACAAATAGCGTTCTTTGTTTAACAACAACCCCTATCAGGATGTGTCAGTAAGTCGAAACTTAACACGTTTCGGTGCAAGTTTCTTGTTATACTTCGCAAACAGCGTTAACGGATGTTTTAAGCTGATATCTGTTTAATCTATTCCAATAACTTGACAGAATGAAATGAAACTGTATCCATATGTTTCGTATCAACAAATAACATGCCACACGCACGTACCGTAACTCTGCAACTTATTCTGAAAACGTTTTGCTCCCATTTTGTACTTACTTAAATTGTGTTGAAATGTGTACTGAAGCTGATATTGGCATATACATTTATTATTCTCATAAAGGGAAGTAATTATTATGGAGATATTTATTGCTAAATTATTTTCGATATATTTTTTAAACATTTCAGAAAATAGTCTTTTAAATAAACTATACATTGTATATATTCTGATATTCATAGAGTATGTTTTACCTAATTGAGGTATGTTGTATCAATATGTTTTGTCAGTATGATTTATATATTTTGTACAATTCGCTTAATTCTTTTTTTCGCATATTGCTCATAACTATTCCAAAAGCGACATAATGCTCCATTGCAGGAGGAACGCCACGGACCTATAACATATCAGTTCTGTTCGCATTTTCCTTCCGCGAACATGGACTATTTCTTTGTATTTTATGGACTATTTTACGAATTTTTGATTAAAAAACAGACACCATTTTTTACACCCGAAAGGCGCTTCAGAATTGGGCGCGCTACGTGGGCGAGCACTTCGGGTACATCTGGAGTCTAAAAACACGCATACAGTGTTTATGTAAAAACGAATACCTTACCGGATGAAGTAACGCCCCATTATTGTGTAAACACAGCTGCAGCTTGTTGTTTGACAGGTCACCTTGACATAAATTGACATGTTGCCTTTGTTGGTGGGATTACTCGATCTGCTGCTACTGAGGTCCTTTTTCAAGGTATTTATTATTAGAAATGGACATATCAATGTTCCCCGCACTCCCACCCCACCCAAAATAAGGTAGGTGTGTGGCGGGGATGATGTAGCTTGCATTCCGACAAGGAGGGGGTAAGGAAACTAGAAACCCTCTCCACCCCCACCCCACAGAAGCACGGTTTTAGCGTTGTCTCTATATCATTATGTTGTCCCATTTTCTCGCACATTCGTGAATACAAAACCCGATAAAACAACCATTGCAACAATGTAAACTGCCATTGACATTTGGTCTGAAATCGGTCAGATTCATAAATATTTATGTAGAGTTTTGAGGCAAGGAAATGATTTTGCTTTTACATTTATATACATTTCCTAGATACTTTCTGTTGAGAAAACAAACGCGGCAAATTTCGAAAAATAAACTTCATTTTAAATGTTAAGGAGGTGGAGCTACTTATAACGCTTGCATCCAGTGTGTCTCAAAAGGAATGGCAATTCCATAGGCTGGAAATATGGTAATATTTGGCCTTTCCGTTCGTCCGTCCGTCCGTCCGTCCATCCATCCGTCCGTGCGTTACTTGTTGGATTTTGACGAAACTTTGTACGAAGCATCAGTATGTGCATATCAAATTTTAAAAGGTCAATAATGAAAAACCTTGTCAGCACTGTCCACTCCCCCAGAAGCAAATCTCATCACTTCATGGGTTGACTCATTTGGTGGGAGAATGTTACCTTTTGATTTTGAGGTTAGTAGGTCAAAGGTCATGCTCACCGTAACATGATAATGTTAAATATTATAAACTGTAAGTCCACTTTCCCTAAAGCAAATCTCATGAAACTGAATGGATGGATTGCATGTGGCGAGAGGGTGATCCTTTTGATTTTGAGTGGGACAAAGGTCAAGGTCACTGACCATAATGAAACAAATTGTCCGCACTGTAACTTCTCCTTTCATGAAAAAAATCTCTTGAAACTTCATGGGTTGACTGCCTGTGACGACGATTACACCTTGTGATGATTTTGAGGTTAGTAGGTCAAAGGTCCTCCTGAAGCGATCATGAAATACCTTGGCTACAATGTAACTCCTTATTTACCGAAGCAAAAACATGTATCATGAAACTACATGGGTTGACTGCATTTGGTGAGAGAATGGCCCCTATTTAGTTTGAGATCAAAAGTCAAGGTCACTGACCGAATCATGAAAACCGTTGTCCGCCCCGTAACTCTATTTTTACTTTCTCTAAAGCTAATTTCATAAAACGTCATACTTTGACTGCCTTTGGTGAGGTAATAATCACTATTTAGTTAGTAGTTGAACGGTCAAAGTAAATGAAAAGTCTTGCCCACGCAGTTTTTTCTCTTCACCTAAAGCAAATTTCATGAAACGTCATTGGTGGATTGCCAGTGGAAAAAGGATGATCCTTTTGATTTTTAGGTCAAAGTTAAAGTTCCCTGCTGACAAAAACGTACCATATGAGTATCCACTATCACACATTTCTTAACGAGGTTGAGCAGTGGGGGTAGACATCTGGTTTATAAATATTACAACACGCATGTTATAATATTAATGGTATTATTATATGTCTTGCACAATGTTAAATCCAATAAAACAATGTCTATCCAGCTGGCTTGCGGCACGTCTGTGGTTTTGTTAACCGATACTGGCGCCTGTGAACCAAGCCACTTAGTGTTAAATTACAGGATTCAACATTGTGAAGAAATATATTCCGATCATCCATTTTTTTAAATTCAAATAAAACGTGTTTTAAAACCATTTGATGAAAACTGACATTCAAATTTTCTCTGAAGCAATTTTCTCAGAATATAGTAGTTTTCAACTGCTGAAAACAAATAGATCTCTGAATATAACATTTATCGCCGTTATATATTTTCAGGAAAAGAAAATGTTTAATATGTTTGTTTTCAACAAATACCTTTATTTTTTAGTTATTTACATCGATACTGAAAATATTTAGGCATAACAAACTATATATGCCCTAAGTAATATTTATAGCATAATTTTTCGAGTATGTGCGATTTATACTGCATGCTTCTCGAGGGCCGCCGGCCCTAGAGTGGAGTATAAATCGCATACGAGAAAAATGTGCTATAAATGTTATGTACTATAGCCATTCAATGCCGGTAATAGACATTTTGATTGACAGGTTGTGTGTAAACATTACAACTACGCGCGTGTACAATGGAATAGACCATGGTATAACTGTCATTTATAGCACGGCTGAAATATACCGGCAGTTATAGCACAGTTTAGGTTCAGACCTTCAGGTTTATGAAAATTATATCATCAGCAAGAACAAAGGAAACCATTAGAGCTATGGTACAAACTTTTATTAGTTTATCGCTTTTTTTCGTATATTGTCGCCATCATGATTTCATTACCCGATATACCGTTGCAAATGTGTTGGTTAAACTATAAATTGGGCACTCTGACAAACCCAAAGCATGTGTAGATCAGAAATTTAGTCTGGCATGCTTGAACACATACATTTTAAATATATGTATTGAAATAATGAAATTAGTTCATTTCTTGTGTACCCGGTCTCGTCTGTAAATGTATACGCATTTTGCCGTTTTTGAGTCGGTGGGTCATGTATTTAATTTTCGGAAAAAAAAGTACTTTTTTCAATTTCATTAAAACTTTACATATGGACGTAGGAAAGATTATCTACGCGAACACGTTTTTGCTTTTATTCTCGCTTCTAAAATGACAAAATAAATAGAATTTGATTAAAAAGCGCATTCTCAGCTAAATACAGCTTAATGTATACGGTGTGGAGGGGGAGGCTTGAGTTGGCGGGGTCGGAAGGATACTACCGTTATGGTGTTTCTGAGAAAAAAATGTAATAATTTATTAATTACTGAACAATGTTGAAATCAATATATCTCTTAAAAACGATTTCATAATTCCACGATTTTATATCCCGTGTGAACATTAATTTGGAACGCCGATTCTTTATATTTTAGCGATTACTGTGTACTTTGTTCATTTTCGGAAGAAAAAAAAGTACTTTTTTCTGATTGACTTTAAATTTTGGTTTTTAATAGTAGACATGTCAATGAACACATTTATATAAAAAAAAATCATTCTCGCTATTAAAACTCCACTTTTTCGCTATTTTTTCTGATTCAGAAAATTAACACTGCAGCGTATATTTTCACCATTATGATTTCGTTTCCCGACGTACCGTTGCAATTTTGTTTGTTAAAACCTAATTTGAGCACTCTGGCATAAACCCAAAGAATGTATAGATCGCAAATTGATTCTCGAGTGTATGGACGCATACATTTTAAGTATATATTTTGAATAATGCTATTATTTAATTTCTTGTGTACCCCTTCGCGTCTGTAAATGTATATGGATTTTACCGCCTTGAGTCGTTGGGTCATGTTAGTTAATTTTCGGGGGAAAAAAGTACTTGTTTCCGATTTTATTGAAATTTTACATATGGACAGAGGAAAGATTTATCTACGCGTACATGTATTTTTTTATTCTCGCTTCTAAAATGACAAAATAAAATTAATTTGATTGAAAAGAGCATTGTCGGCAATTTAAGCCTTAAAACTACCTAAATTCATCTCTGAATTGAATTGAATTGGGGTTTTAAGGCGCACCAACACTTGATATGTTATATGGCGCCTAACAGGTATGAACATGCCAGGCTCATCCTCCATGCACATCGAGATAAAATATGCAGAACGGGCCTAGAACCTTCTCAGCCTGAACTGCAGAGTTGCTGCAAATTCTATTGTAGACACTCCATTTATGCTGGAGCCACGTTATAGTTTTTCTGCCACTGCTCTAGTGATATGAGCGAGATGGCACATGAAACAATGCAGAGGTCATGATGAAGACCTTTAATGAGCATGAACAAAAACTGATAGGTGGGGGGTCTACCCATCTGCCTTCCCTCCAACGGGATCTGCAGTGGCAATATGCTTTGCCCCGTAACCAAACGGGGCCCCCCGGAACCACAAGGGGCTCATCCCTTTGAAAAACACCTTTAACTATTAATGGGAATTTCTTGAAGTGTACAAGAATTATGTTCGACCAATGTACTTTCTGAATACTATTACTGTAACAACGATCCATTATTGTGTTTTGTCATAATCACAGTTGATAGATAAGAGGTGTATAAATCTGACCATTGTCAATTTCGCCGATAATTTCATTTTGTTGTCGATTTTATCACGTGACCATGTTTGATGGATATTCCTACGCCATAGGGCTGGCGTTCCTACTGCAAGTTTGGTAAATATCGGATGAAAAACGGAGGCGCTAGAGTGTTGACAAGACAAAATATAGCAATTTGTGTTAGTTCAAGGGCAATAACTCCGGTGTTACTGGTCCGATCTGGCTGGTTTTCAAACAAGTCCGAGCTTTTATTAATATTAATAATCTGGTAAAGTTTGGTAAAGATGGGTTTAACAAATGAAGGTGCTAGAGTGTTGACATCAAAAGTTAACGGACGATGGACAAAAGACCATGGCATAAGCCCTACTGGCCAGTAGAGCTAACAAGAGGAACAAGAGGGCCTGTAGACTCTTTAAAACGGCTTTTATATCAAGGGTTGTCGTCATAAAATTCCCATCAGTACTTCTTTTTTCCGAACTTGTCCAATATTTCATTGATATATCGCGATTTGCACAACTAGACATCATACCCAGATTTCCTGCCAAATTTCGTAGCCGTTTAGGAGAAGTAGCACCGACAAGAAATGTAAAGAAAAATGACAAAGGGTCATAACTCCGTCAAGAATCAGCGAACTGGAACAAAAGCGTGATATGCACAACTTGACATCTTACCGATGATTCCTGCCAAGTTTCAAGGCGTTTAGGAGAGTGAGTAGCGCCGACAAGAAATTTAAAGTAAAAATGTCAAGGGCCGTAACTCCATCAAAAATCAACGAAACTGAAAAAATTGCAATAGGCACAACTAAATAATCATACCAATGCTTCCTGCTAACTTTCGTCAAATCCATCACGGCGCTAAAAATTAAAAAAAAAAATTAACATTTAAAAAAAAAAAAATCAAAAAAAACAATAAAAAAAAAAAAAAATATTTAAAAAAAAGAAGGCATTTTTCAGAAAAAACAAGGGCCATAACTCTGGTGTTACTGACCCAATTTAGCTGGTTTTCGAACTTGTCAGAGCTTTCATTGATATTAACAATCTGTGCAAGTTTGGTAAATAGAGGATCTTAAAGGAGTTCCCATTTCATATAAGATTTATGAAACGAGTTATGAATTATTTTAATTTTAACGAGCCTTTTGGCGAGTTAAAATTAAAAATAATTCATAACGAGTTTCGTAAATCGTATATGGAATGGGAACGAGTTCAAGATCCTTTCTATCACATAACATTGCAGTCAAATTAGTAAAGATTAATTCAGATGGACATAGAACCGCCACGACGTCAGACACACTTTAGCGCCAAAACGTCATAAAATATGTGACGTCGTAACGTCGCGTCTCACACATAACGTTGCGTATAAAAGAGTTCGTGTTTTACCTCTTTACCAAAATAGCAGTTTACGCCAACTTTTTAACAAACCAACAACAATGTTTTGTATAACGTGCATTATTTTTATAAGCTGTCACAAATAATAAGTTTATGACTTAGATCTGGGTGAATTTGTAATAAGTATAGTCTTGCGTAGTGTTACAGGTTTAACTCAACCAATCAAAATCGTTCCAGGTTGTATTACATGTGTGTCATACAATATAATATTAAATGGGTGTTCGACACTGCTAACAATGGACATTATGTGTTAAAGATCAAGTAACACATGAAGGTGCTTTCACAATGCAGAAAATGGCATTTTTCTGAATAAACAAGGGCCATAACTATAGTGTTACTGACCCAATTTAGCTGTTTTTCGAACTTGTCCAAGCTTTCATTGGTATTAAAAATCTGCAAGTTTTGTAAAGAAAAAATATTAAATGAAGGTGATCCGTTATGGCTGGTTTTTGAACTTGTCCGAGCTTTCATTGATATAAAGACACTGACAAAGTTTCGTAAAGATCCGATTAATAATGAAGGCCCTAGAGTGTTCACAAGGCAAAAGTTAACGGACGACGGACAACTCGCCATCCCATAGACACAACTCGCCATCCCATAGAGCTAAAAAACTAACAGGATGAAGTGAGTTGTCATGAGTCCCTTAACAAAGTCCGGTATTTGGGCAATCTTGGATACCGATTTGACAACAAAACACATGTTTATTATTATTTTGTATTTCATATGTAAAGATACATTAACACATTTTAGAGAAACGCATTACTAGCAATGATGTATTACAACATATGGGGTGTAGACCCTGTACACTTTTTTGGCCTAATTATTTTGAGCGTTTTATGCTGAAGTACAGTCAATGTTAACATCCATCACAAATATTAGCATATTAATGCCCAGATCTCTTTATTTCTGAAATGCTAAATGGTTAAAGACATATGTCACATGTTCAATCTATCATGAAGGTGTGTGCAAATATCACTCTAAATCACTGTTTGAAAACAAATGTATATTGACCATTGTGTTGGCAATTTCACAATCGGGAACGTCAGAGAGTATGTCCGCTGAAAGCCCGATTAAAGCAAAACCCTGACCAATACCACTTTGATTGATAGTACTTATTTTTTGATCACAATAATGAAAAGAGTATGAAAGGCGAAATTTAAAAAATCGCCGAACACGATAAATAAAAACAATATTACAGTCTCTGGTTTGGTTTGAACCATCATGGGTGGTTGGGGGTAAAAGCCGTACCGTACATTTTTCTTTCCGGTATTATCCGGTCATCCGTTATATTCGGAATGTACGGCACGGCTTTTACCCCCAACCACCCATAATGGTATGCTGAAAAAGCTAAATTCTGGACTAGTACTGCATTCTTCCACTTAGGATAGATCTCCATGAGCACCTCACACAATGGGATGGGAAGCTGTTTGAAACGGGTAATTAAAAACCTTTCTTTCTGATCTACCCTAGTGGACTGACAATGGGCCATATATGAGCGCAAGTCAGCAGTCAGATGTATACGTGCATGAAGTTTGAAGGGTACAGTGACGTCGATAACTTAAAAACGGAGCTAATGACAAACCTTAACCGAAACCTAAATCTATGCACCCCCCACCCCCACCCACCCTGAATATCGTGGTTTCCTGTATCAACAGTTTCTCTTGGCATCGGAATATACGATTGCCATGTGTCTTCCAGATTGCTGATACAGTGTGTCTGTTACCCATTAAATAATAACCAGCATATACTTACAAAATATTATTTTCGATTCATTTAATAGAGCATATACTTAACAAAAATGACATGTTCGAATCATTTAATAGTTTAAATATGTACACATAAAAATGGATGAGACAGATATGCAAAAACCTTTAATTATAACAGAGCACCTGGACAACAGTATTTTTCAACCTACCACAACAATGTATGGTAAACATGACATCACCTAAAAATACAGTTTATGAAAACATAGCAGAACTAGCACTATCACAATATACAGTAACACCCGCTGTATACGTGACGCATTACACAGTCGTTTCAATGTTGACACAATACCTATCTATCTGATATGGCATGAATTGAACCAAAACTAGAAAATGTGTCCATGGGACACGGATGCCCGCTTTAGCACAGTCAGTCACATAAGAAGAATCAATAAAATGTGTAATAAGGTCAAGGTCGTTCTCACTGACCTACTTTTAGAAGTAACGTCTTGCTGTTATAAAAATTAGTGTGTATGAAATTTGAAAGCTGTATGGCTGTTACTATGTGAGGAATCATGTAAATTGTTATAAGTAGGACAAGATAAATTAACAAAGTGGGTACGGTAGTTAAAGGTCATTCAAATTGACCTTTTTTGTAGGAACAAACTGCTGTCATATGCATATAGATGTAAGTGTTTGTGAAGGTGACAATTATATCGTATTTGGTATCTGAGTACTGTAATACAACAAACATGAATATGTAAATTATTTGTCAATGTAAATTAACAAATAGCAAAACGTAGGTTAAGGTCATTCATATTGAAATACCTTTGTTAGGACCATACTGTTGTCATATAGATGCAGACATGTGTGAAATATATGACAGCTCTATGGTTTCTGGTGTCTGAGATATGAAACGTGCGAGACTTGCAAAAAAAACTTTTTTGAGGGACGGTCAAACATATGATTGGACATACTGTCAGACGGACAAGGGTAACACTATATGACCACTCCACTTTCATGGCAGCTTGGGGCTTGTTATAGCCAGCCCAGAACCCTAAAGCCCTCCATTTTTATATAAGCTAAAAAGACAAGTATACTGGAGTGATGAGTGAGCCAAGGAGGTTTAATATTTACATATAGGAATGGGATATTTCATATCGTTACTCGCTTGCTCCGAGAAATGGCACCAGTCTGAGAAGAATATCAATCAAACGATTTCAATCATTAAACCAGCCTATATTATATAATATTTAAACACACACATATTGAAACTAAGGTATATTTAATTTCTAAATACCATGTCTTTATAAACATGCATTTGTTTCTAAAAGACTGTGTGTGGTAAGAGAGAAATGAAAGCATTTTCCAAATTTCTGCCAAGCATGTCAACAACATTTGACTTTGGGCTTTTCTTATAATTGGTGAAGCAATTCAGGTATTTGACCAGCATTTTGTGACTAATTTTCATCTATATATCCTTCATGAACGTCTTTCGAGTAACCTATGCAGCTGCGTGTCGGTGCGATTAAATCATAAATATCCAGATCCTATCCATTTGGGAAGCCTGGTTTGTGCATTATGCGTGCAATACATTTACTAGAGAGTGAGTTCAGCTGTTGGTGCAACAGGTTAATTAGTGAAATTGACAATCATCATTGGTCAAAACATTTAAAATCTAAAAGCTGGTTAAAAACATGAACTGAATTGAATTGGGTTTTAAGGCGCATCAACACATGAAAGGTTATATGGCGCCTAACAGGCAAGAACATGCCAGGCGCATCCTCCTTGTACATCGAGATAAAATATGGAGAATGGGTCTAGGACCTTCTCACCCTGAACTGCAGAGTTGCTACAAATTCTATTGTAGACACTCCATTTACGCTGAAGCCACGTTTATTGTTTTTCTGCCACTGCTCCTAGTGATGTGAGCAAGATGGCAACTGAAACAATGCAGGGGTCATGTTGGAGACCTTTAATGAGCATGAACAAAATTGACAAAAATGAATATGAATGGGTGTGGGGGGTGTCCTACCCCTCTGCATGTGACGGTGTGTTTGCAGTGGTTGCATTCTACCCCGGCAACCACACGGGGTTAAAAACATGAACGACCACTTATGGCATAAATGTAATTAATGCTAATCCCATCTAAAGGTTGAAAATCCTAAACCTTATCCTAACAGGTGGCTAATATATCAGGAAACAGTAAAATCAATGACTGGCAAGTTTAAATCTGTTTTTAAAAACAACAAAATGGTGAAATTATAAATATTTACAATGAATCATTAAAATCAAATTATTGGACGGAATGTCTGAAAACTATAAATAAATATAAAAAATAAATAAAATCAACAAATAACTAAATAGCATACAAGCATGCTTCACTGACAATGTCTAAAAAGCAAATAAGCGAATAAATATCACTTTTAAAATCAATGCACACATATCAAGAAATGCACTATTAAAAAAAAGTATATAATATTATTCAATTTGGAGTAGACATGTATATTGGTGGTGTTTTGTTTTTTAAAGGGACACACAGCAATTTTGCTTTATTTTCACCCAAAATTATTTTGAAAGCAAGACCGTTTTCATGTTACTACAGTGGAACGTTAACCTTGTAAGGTTGGCGGGGATGAAGGAGGAACAAAATACACTTTAGTAGATCTTCAATTTGGTTTGCTGTATGAAGATTTGTAAAACAAACTTTAAGATTGCTGTGTGTCCCTTTAAAGTCTAACTTCATATTAACTGAATTGGGTTTTAACGTGCACCAACACATGAAATGTTATGGCGCCTAACAGGAATGAACGTACCAGGCTCATCCTACACTAATTTTATATTATAAAGTATAGATAGTGATTACGCAAAGAAAGAAATTACATTATTATCAATATTGTAAGACAATATAAAAGTAGAAAGTGTTACGAAATTTAAATGCAAAGCATGAACGTTTGATCCAAGTATCCGACTTGATAAACTGTCATTGTAAAAAGTTCTGTAACTCACCTCAAATCAGTCATTACATAATATTTTAAAGACATCTGAATATGGTCAAATGCTTTAAAACTGAAGTTGCACCAACATTAGCGAGCATCTTCAGATTGATATGTCTTGCCTGACAAGGATATTGGATATTCTGAATGTCTAAGTCGAAAGAAAGGGCAATAATATTGCTAAAATGCAATACAGACAGAGTTATGGAACTTGTGTGACTGATGGTGCTGAAGACATATGCTGTTTGAATGAACTCAATAAGAATTCTTAAAGATACTAGAATTTGAAACTCTATTCCACAAAACAACATCACTGTTGATGCTGCTGCCACTGCTGCTGCTACTACATAGTGATACCCGTGTGTTGCCACTTTATTCGAAGGTGAGACAACAATAAGTTTTACAGACAACAAATGTATGCACCATTTAGTTAAGAACAGTTGAGATGAATTGGGTTTTATGATGCACCAACGAAACAAGGTTACGCTAGACGACATTTTATAGTACCCCGATTTTAAATGCTAATAAAACATATTTATTACATTTTTATTGGTGAAAGATTGGGATTTCTCAGTGAAAGAATATTCATAATCACTAAATATTAATTACTTACTCTGAACACAAAAATAACTAACTGCGACGTTGAGTTTTGACGTCAATAAAGTATTGCTGGCGACGAGTCGTCCACCGATAATATTCAATAAAGCGGATAAGTTCGATTAAAATCATGCATAAACTGATTTAAATATGTAATAAATAGACTATTTAACTGATGTGTGAGATTATATAGGGAAATCCTTCACTTGATAGTAGGCGTCTTTTGTTTTTTCACTCACTTGCATACGCTCATTCGTGAAAAGAACCACACGTCTACCATCTCATGAAGGATTTCCATATAGATCCCAGCAGTTAAATAATCTCATCATAATTTGCTCAAATTTAAACACATTCTTCAAACCAGTGACTTAATGTAATCCGATTATCAAACTGGATATTTATTTTCAATTTTATTTAAAAAATCTATTATTCATATATTCACAAGTTTTCATATGATTTTTGTCAAAATTGTTCGAATGTTTGAATGGAGTTTTACGTCATTTTTAACACATTGTAGGCCATATATGATGGTCGATTGTTAGGTGGCAGAGGCAGACCAACCCATTTTTCCTGGGGAGAACCAGTACTGAATATCTCCCACCATCCATAAGAATCCATACCCTCAATTAACAAGTCGAGCTCCCAGTGGGATTCGAACACGCAGCGGTGAGATGCGAGACAGTTTTAGACGCATTGTCTTTTACTATTCCGGCCACGGAAGCGCTATAATTCATTCCATTTAAAATACATTTAATATAATGGAACTGGGGTAATTATAAGTGACGTCTAGCATAAATGGCGCCAACAGGAAATGAACATATAATCTGATTTTCAATATGGAAAACATAAATTATACAGTATTGTCACCACATGTATATTTGAAATAAAACAATCAAATTGGCACAGATGTAAACAAACCAGTTGTTTTACTTTCAACATTTTTATAGTTACAAAAGGGAAACAAATATGGAACAGTAGTAATTTTAATAAACTTAACAAGTCTAAAAGAAAAGTGTCAAATTGAGAGAAAACATTATTATTTTTTGTTTTCCCTCACAACATCTTTAAAGGGACACATGGTAATCTTGAATAAGATTTAAATATATGTAACTATGGAGTTTAATGTAGTTTTTAACCCTTAACCCACTACATATATATAACGGACTGTTCCTTCTTTGAATTAAGGCCATTCCATTTATGTTACAAATTGGTGTTTTGGGGGAAATGACTGATCAGCAGACAAACAATGTAAACCCTGATCAGCCTGCGAGTTACTCCCTTTAATTACAAATTTGGAGTTTTCAGTTTTCTTCGTTAATCTATTTTAAATATATGAAAGGGTGCAATATAAATACAATTTGCTTTGAAGTATTCATATTAATAATGATTTGCAAACACTAACAGGAAGCAGCGAGGTTAAAGATGAATGGCCACCGAATGGCCACCCTTTTAATAGTATTATCAATTAACACATTTAACTCTTAAACATCATATGAACATTTCTTGATAGTCCCGGAGAAAAACAACATATAATTAAAACCCATTCTAATTTGTATGTAAAAATAAGAATTATTTGCATGATGTAGATACTACTTTTACCACTGCGTGACTGCACGGGGAAATGAGGTAAATCTGAATTGTATAGCTGCACAACTATTGCCAGATAATTGATAAATACATTTACCTGTGTATTAATTTACCTGTGCAAAGTTTTCTACGTCCTTAAATAAACTCTTAATCTCGCTTTTCACAGATATTGCAATGTGCGAATTGTAAATATCTATTTTTGTGTATTGATTTCAATTTAAATAAACATAAACATGTTCATAAAACAAAACATGGCTGGAGAACTTTAAAAAATATTAAGATAGCCGAGTGTCCCTTTAAAACACTTGGTACCCGTTTCACTAAACTTCTTACGATAATTTTGATCGAAAGTCCAAATTAAGCACCACCCCTAAAACTTTGTTAAGCATGCAAGGTAACCAATAATGTATGAAGATCTTGCAAAAATGCATATGTATTAGAAAATCTATTACAATTTTCATTATTTGTTTAGTTTGAAAAATAATAAATAATTAAGAATTTGACTGACCATTAGAATTATCGTCATAAGTTTGGTGAAACGGGCCCCAAAACTCTTATCCCCCTACACAAATAAACAATATGGGATTTGTTGATATTTAGTTAGTCTACATACAATGTAATTGTAATTCAATATCACAAGACTGGAAAGAAAAAGAAATCCAGCAAAATTACATTAAATGATAAATAAAGAACATGTTTCAAAGGCTTCTTTTTGAATGAGGCACTTTGTAATATCACAGTCTAGCATTTATGGCAATAATTTTAAAGCTAACAACAAACACAAATACGTGACAAACCCCAGATTAAAAATAGCATTTGAGCCGTTCCCGAAAACGATGGTCTCAATTTGGCCAATCTCTGGCTGTTTCGATGTGACGTCGCTGGAATCGGTGTCTACCACTGGTTGTTTGGAAGTGACGCCATTGGAATTGTCTATCATGTGACTGACTTCTTCCGTCTTGTGACTGACTTCTGTCACTGGACTGGTAGCTTGCCTGGTTGCCAAGTTGGTCGAAGCGACAGACGATGTTCTCGTTATAATGGGATATCCAGTGGAAGTGACGGGGAACTGAGTTTCACGTGTAGTGGCTATAAGAGACAAAAATACTCAATACTTGATCTCAATATCACTGCATGTAGGGTACCTCAAATTTACTGTTTGTTTCATCATTAAATATTAAAGAGGCTTGCCTACAGTTTTGTTCCAGAATTTAAATTTCCCAGACTTTGAGTATGTGTTTGGCATGATCAGAAAATATAATTATTTGCCAATTTTAAGTTGGACTCAGAGACCACTATGAACAAGAGCATCAAGAATTGCAGGCAATCCATAGTCCCCACCAGCCCAGACAAACATTTTCCAGACTTTTTCTATGATGGAGGTCAAAGATCAAGGTCAAGATCACAATGACCTTATTTTGGTACGCGACACACCGCTATCCCAAGATGTATTCACATACCTCGTTTGGTGTCTCTAAGTGTTATAGTATTGAAAAAACGGTCCGGACAGGCATTTTCTATGACAGAGGTCATAGGTCAAGGTCACAATTACCTTATTTTGGTATGCGACACACCGCTATCCCAAGCTGTATTCACATACCAAGTTTGGTATCTCTAAGTGTCACAGTATTCAAAAAATGGTCCGGACAAGCATTTTCTATGACAGAGGTCACAGGTCAAGGTCATAGTGACCTTATTGTGGTACGCGACACACCTGTATCCCAAGATGTTTCCACATACCAAGTTTGGTATCTCCAAGTCTTATAGTATTGAAAATATGGCCCGGACAAGCATTTTCGGAACATTTTCTATGACAGAGGTCACAGGTCAAGGTCAAGGTCGCAGTGACCTTTTTTTGGTACGTGACACACCGCTTACCAAAGATGTATCCACATACCAAGTTTGGTATCTCAAGTCTTATAGTATTGAAAATATGGCCCGGACAAGCATTTCAGAAGGACGGACAGGGTGCAAACCAGGACCAGTGGGGGACTAATTACCTAATGCATCCCCAGTAAGCTTAAGGATGATGTCCCCTTAAGTGCTATCCCAACGAAATTTCTCATCAAATGGCTAAAGTAGCTATCCTGCCAACAACAGCCAAATTTTACAACATATGTACACCATTTTTAAACCCAGGGTCTTCCACAGAAATTATTTAAGGGATAGGGGAAATTAAATTTGATTGTTATGGGGTGGGTGTGCACGGGAGGTACCCTTCGGATGACAAATATTTGTACGGATCACGATATTCAAACATTAACTCCTCGATTTAGTTATCCTGCGTCATTTTGACTTTAAAACTGCTTGCATATAATTAAAATAAACAAGAGGTCAATGACCTTGAAGCTCTACTGATTGATTTTGATTTCAGGAAGTAGTCGCTACAGACTTGTTTTTTGAAAATCTATTTTTAACCGTGGCGGCCATCTTGAATTTCCGGCCGACCTGAAATTTTGCTAGAATCAATTAGACATTAAGAGCAACATTCCTGTGAAGTTTCATGAAAATCCGTCAATTAGTTTCAGAGGAGTAGTCGCTACAAGTTTTCATTATATAACTCTATGTAAACAAAGATGGCCGCTGGCAGCCATGTTTAACGTCAAATCGAAACGATTTTCGACAAGGACCAACATCATGTCATACTGATCATTTTAGAAAAAGTCCCATATCAATATCTCTTATAGTTTTGAAGAAGTAGTCGCTACAAACTTATTTATTTTAAATCTATTTTTAGCTGTGGCGGCCATCTTGAATTTCCGGCTGACCTGAAATTTTTCTAGGATCAACTAGACATCAAGAGCAACATTCCTGTGAAGTTTCATGAACATCCGTCAAGTAGTTTCAGAGGAGTAGTCACTACAAGTTTTTACTATATAACTCTATGTAACCAAAGATGGCCACTGGCAGCCATGTTTAACGTCGAATCAAAATAATTTTCGACAAGGATCAACATCATGTCATGCTAATCATTTTAGAAAAAGTCCCATATCAATATCACTTATAGTTTTCAAGAAGTAGTCGCTACAAACTTGTATTTTAAAACTCTATTTTTAGCTTTGGTGGCCATCTTGGATTTCACATCAACATGAATTTTTGCTAGGATCAACTAGACTTTATGGGCAACATTTCTGTAAAGTTTCATGAATATCCATCCAGTAGTTTCAGAGGAGTTGTCGCTACAAATAAAAGTTTACGGACAGACGGACGACGGACGCCGCACCACGGCAAGATTTCAATTTTCTTCGTTATTTTACCATTTTCTTTAAATATATTATTGGTGCACTATTACAAAAAGACAGTAATATGTGAAAACAATTTGCTTTTAACAATTCTAATAATTAACATTAATGATTGAACAAATGCAAGTTAAAAGAAAAACTAACGGGACGCCGTGAGTTTTTAAAAAATCAAGATTGCCATGTGTCCCTTGATAAATATGTGAAATGCATGGCAGATAATTATTATGACATAAGCTGAGTATTTTCATGTATTTACACAATATTGCTGATATTTTATGATTTTTTTTAAATATTCCTGGGAAAAAAAACATACAAGGAAATTAGAATGAGGAAATAAACATTAGACTAAAAAAACTCAAGGATTAAATAAACTTACTATACAATGGTCTGATTATTTCTGGAGGCCCGTCAATGGGTTGATACACTATAATGCTGCCACTGCTTACGTGTACAACAGGTCGGTCGACGTCTCTCTTTCGGCGCGCAGGTCCTGCAGTAAACCATAAACAATATGAGTACATTCAGATTATTTGTTTTGTTTGGTGTTTTACGTCATTTTCAACACATGTAAGGTTATATATAATGGTCGATTTTTTTGGGGTGGAGGCAGACCACCCACTTTTCCTGGGTAGAACCAGTACTGTACACCTCACGCCATCCGGAAGAATCGACACTTCCTCACTTCCTCACTTACAAGTCGAGCTCCCAGTGGGATTCGAACCAGCAGCGGTGACAGGCGATGGTTTACAATGCGTACATTTAGAAGATTATATGTTACAAACAGAACAAGCAAAAGCAACCAGTAGTATAGTACATACAGTAGGTAATTTTGATACGCATGTATAGGTTATTAGATTTGTATTGGGATATATGCACAAGTTCTTCCGCGTAACAATATTGAGCGACTTTAGGATCGCAATATGTATATGCAGAAGAACAAGTGCAAATATCCCAATACAAATCTAATAACCTTTTTATTGCATACTCATTTTTAATATATAAATGAATAATTAGAATAAAACAATAGGTTTTAACATTTAATTGTCATCAAAAATATTTATTTGAAACAAACATATTTTCGTGGGAATTTATTTTCACAATGAAATCAACATTGTTTACATCACGTGACATACTTTCTTTGACATGAACAGAAAATTGCACCTATCACAAACGAGTATACATTACACACCCAATATGACTTTACTACACGTCAATATGAGAGAATATTAACGTTTCCTTGAAAGTTAACGGAGTTTGTAAATGCGTATGCAATAAGTGATATTATAAGAATCTTTCATGGGTATCCGGTGAAGATAGGGAATTCTTACCCGAGGTATAAGTGTTTTTATCGGAACTGAGGCTCTGCCGAGGTACCGATTAAAACATTTAGACCGAGGGTTGGAATTCCCTATCTGAACCGGTCAGCTACTAACGTTTTACATATTTTCCTGCATACCGGATGTTGGCGAGCGTGAATTTTGTCTCGACCCTAGGGTGAGATGGAAATATCTAGCCCCGGTAAAATGACGGATATCCTTGTCCGGTATGCAAGAATTATATAGTCTAACACTTTGATAGGGTTTGGATAAACCATTTTGTAGTGTAATTTTGACATTATTTGGCAGGTTTATGCTTTAACTAGAATGCGGACGTTATAGAAATTTTATTTTTAGGACTAAATATTAGCACCTGTAAACAGGTAAACTTTATAAATAAAATTATAATGTACCTCCAAAGGGTGAAGCGATTGTTGTTGTTGTTGTATTGGCGGGAAAACAACTTCTATCACAGTCAGGGGTTGTCTCGTCCTTGCTACAGACGTAGGTGTCGCAGTGAATGTAAACCCGGTCATGACCCACAAACTTAAACGACCGGATTCGCACACCAAACAACGTGTCATTTATGGGGAAGAAACCAACAGTCTCGTCGTCTATGCATCTACAAAAGAAATGAATGGGGTTTTACATCAAGCTTAACATATGTACATGTAAGTTCATAATGGGACAAGCCAGTCCATGGGAAATATAGAAAGTGCTACCACCATGGCTTGAGCCCATGTTTGCCAAGGTCTGCAGCTCTAAAATGCCAAAAATTCCTTTAGTTGGTGAGAACTGCTTTAATGGACAACCATTACGGTTACAATCATATTGATTTAATTTAGATGTACCTGTATTTAGAGACCACCTGCTTTAATGGACAACCATAACAGTTACAATCATATTGATTTTAATTAAGATGCACCTGTATTTAGAGACAACCTGCTTTAATGGACAAACATTACAGTTACTGGTTTAATTAAGATGCACCTGTATTTAGAGATCACCTGCTTTAATGGACAACCATTACGGTTACAATCATATTGATTTAATTCAGATGCACCTGTATTCAGAGACCACCTGCATTAATGGACAACCATTACAGTTACAATCATATTGATGTAATTAAGATGCACCTGTATTTAGTGACCACCTGCTTTAATGGACAACCATTACGGTTACAATCATAATGATTTAATTAAGATGCACGTGTATTTAGAGACCACCTGCTTTAATGGACAACCATAACAGTTACAATCATATTGATTTAATTAAGATGCACCTGTATTTAGAGATAACCTGCTTCAATGGACAAACATTACAGTTACTGATTTAATTAAGATGCACCTGTATTTAGAGATCACCTGCCTTAATGGACAACCATTACGGTTACAATCATATTTTGATTTAATTAAGATGCACCTGTATTCAGAGACCACCTGCATTAATGGACAAACTTTACAGTTACAATCATATTGATTTAATTAAGATGCACCAGTATTTAGAGACCACCTGCTTTAATGGACAACCATTACGGTTACAATCACATTGATTTAATTAAGATGCACCTGTATTTAGAGACCACCTGCTTTAATGGACAACCATTACGGTTACAATCACATTGATTTAATTAAGATGCACCTGTATTTAGTGACCACCTAATTTTATGGACAACCATTACGGTTACAATCACATTGATTTAATTAAGATGCACCTGTATTTAGAGACCACCTACTTTAAAGGATAACCATTATGCCTACAATCACATTGATTTAATTAAGATGCACCTGTATTTAGAGACCACCTGCTTTAATGGACAACCATTATGGTTACAATCACATTGTTTTAATTAAGATGCACCTGTATTTAGAGACCACCTGATTTAATGGACAACCATTACGGTTACAATCACATTGATTTAATTAAGATGCACCTGTATTTAGAGATCACCTGCTTTAATGGACAACCATTACGGTTACAATCATATTGATTTAATTAAAATGCATCTGTATTTAGTGACCACCTGCTTTAATGGACAAACATTACAGTTACAATCATATTGTTTTAATTAAGATGCACCTGTATTTAGAGACCACCTGCATTAATGGACAACCATTACAGTTAGAATCATATTGTTTTAATTAAGATGCACCTGTATTTAGTGACCACCTGCTTTAATGGACAAACATTACAGTTACAATCATATTGCTTTAATTAAGATGCACCTGTATTTAGAGACCACCTGCATTAATGGACAACCATTACAGTTAGAATCATATTGTTTTAATTAAGATGCACCTGTATTTAGAGACCACCTGCTTTAATGGAAAAACATTACAGTTACAATCTTATTGATTTAATTAAGTTGCACCTGTATTTAGAGACCACCTGCATTAATGGACAACCATTACAGTTAGAATCATAGTTTTAATTCAGATGCACCTGTATTTAGTGACCACCTGCTTTAATGGACAACCATTACGGTTACAATCACATTGATTTAATTAAGATGCACCTGTATTTAGAGACCACCCGATTTAATGGACAACCATTACGGTTACAATCATATTGATTTAATTAAAATGCATCTGTATTTAGTGACCACCTGCTTTAATGGACAAACATTCCAGTTACAATCATATTGTTTTAATTCAGATGCACCTGTATTTAGTGACCACCTGCTTTAATGGACAACCATTACGGTTACAATCACATTGATTTAATTAAGATGCACCTATATTTAGAGACCACCTGATTTAATGGACAACCATTACGGTTACAATCATATTGATTTAATTAAAATGCATCTGTATTTAGTGACCACCTGCTTTAATGGACAAACATTCCAGTTACAATCATATTGTTTTAATTAAGATGCACCTGTATTTAGAGACCACCTGCATTAATGGACAACCATTACAGTTAGAATCATATTGTTTTAATTAAGATGCACCTGTATTTAGAGACCACCTGCATTAATGGACAACCATTACAGTTAGAATCATATTGTTTTAATTAAGATGCACCTGTATTAAGTGACCACCTGCTTTAATGGACAAACATTACGGTTACAATCACATTGATTTAATTAAGATGCACCTGTATTTATAGACCACCTGATTTAATGGACAACCATTACGGTTACAATCACATTGATTTAATTAAGATGCACCTGTATTTAGAGACCACCTGATTTAATGGACAACCATTACAGTTACAATCATATTGATTTAATTAAGATGCACCTGTATTTAGTGACCACCTGCTTTAATGGACAAACATTACAGTAACAATCATATTGTTTTAATTAAGATGCATCTGTATTTAGAGACCACCTGCATTAATGGACAACCATTACAGTTACAATCATACTGATTAAAATGCACCTGTGTTTTGAGACCTCCTGTATGAGACAAATCTTTGCTCTTCCCTTAATTGGTCTCTAAATGCAGATTTGATTGTACTTAGGTGCTAACATGCATGTCTATTGCAGAATAATGCACAGCTGTCACAAGATAAGTGCACTTTCTAAACAAGAAACAGGGAAATTCCACGAAAACAGGGTTTTCCATTAACCAGGTTTTCCATTTGAAATGCTATTACACTACCGGTAAGATGAAAATGAAGTAACAAAAGTTTTTTTCTACAAACAAAATGCAAATGACATAAATGAAGTAGTTGAAGTTCTTGTATTAAAGTAATATAAACAATGTACAATATAGAATAAATAGAATGACATGTGAATCACAAATGTAAATGTAGATTTATACACAATAAATGAGGACTGTAAAGAAAGAAAAGATTTGTTATTTAGGCAGATATGAGATTCTTTTTTAGTAACAGTGACCTTGACCTTGATCCCAGTGACCCCAAATGCAATCCCAAGCTTCCTTTTCATATAAAATACATACACAGCAAGTTTCGTTCCAATATCTCATTCCCAACTCAAGTTATTAAGCGGAAAATGTTTTTTTTCTATTTTTAGTAACAATGACCTAGACCCAAGTGACCCAAAGTGCAATCCCAAACTTTCCTTTGATATAAGCTGCCTACATAGGAAGTTTCATTCTAATATCTCATTCCTTACTTAAGTTATTGAGCGGAAACATTTTTTCTGTTTTTAGTAACAGTGACCTTGAACCCAGTGACCCCAAATGCAATCCCATGCTTCCTTTCCATATAAGCTACATACCCTGCAAGTTTCATTGCAATATCTCATTTCTGGCAAAAGTTATTAAGTGGAAACTGTTTTTCTATTTTTAGTAACAGTGACCTTGACCTTGATCCCAGTGACCCCAAAATGCAATCCCATGCTTCCTTTCCATATAAACTACCTACCCTGCAAGTTTCATTGCCATAACTCATTTCTAACAGAAGTTATTAAATGGAAACTGTTTTTCTATTTTTAGTAAGTGACCTTGACCTTAAACCCAGTGACCCCAAATACAACCCCAAGCTTCCTTTCCATATAAGCTACTTACCCTGCAAGTTTCATCACATTACCTCATTCCTAACAAAAGTCATTGAACGGAAACTGTTTTCTATTTTTAGTAACAGTGACCTTGACCCAGTGACCCCAAATGCAATCCCAAGCTTCCTTTCCATATAAGCTACCTACCTTGCAAGTTTGATCGCAATATCTCATTCCTAACGAAATTTATTGCGTGAAAACCGTTTTGCTGTTTTTAGTAACAGTGACCTTGACCCCAGTGATCCCAAATGCATTCCCAAGCTTCCTTTCCATATAAGCTACCTACCCTGCGAGTTTCATCACAAGATCTCATTCCTAACAAAAGTTTTTGAGCGGAAACTAAGAGTTTGATGCCGCACACACGCGCACACGCCCTCTCGCCTAACAGCATACCCCAATCTAATAACCAGAGTTTTCCAAGTAAAACCAGGTTATTGATACCATTATTATTAATAGCATTAGCCCAATGCTTATCTCTAATTACTAATCTAAAATAGAACTATCACTTAAGGTGATGAATACCCCCACTTAAATTCCAAGTCAAACAAAGGGCCATAATTCTGTATTATTAGGCAATCAAAATGGGAGATGTAGAGGGACATAAGGTACACATGCACTTCTATATACAACCCACAAGGTCAGGTGTTGTTTTTCTTAAAGCATTGATTTCTATATATATCAATTGCATGACTTAGTATTGTTTTCAACTATAACAGGGTATAAATAATTTATCACGCGATTTGAGGTTGTACTTGTTGTCACATAATATGGCGTTATATTACATATTTTCTGTGATTTGTATAGGAAATGATGGGAATAGCAAAGCTATATCTACTTGTTTGCTCTACTGGGAAATATCTCCCAGTACGGAACATTGCTCGGCCTTTTCCGTCAGTGGCGGGAATGTCAAATGACGTTCCGATTGTTTTACGGACGTCTTCGTCAGATTCCGCCACTAAGAAATAACGATTACGGAAATTAATGAAGAGTTCCGGTTCCACTTGTTTTGTTTGTATGACGTAACGTCTGTAAAAAGGCGTGAATCATTAGAAATATTAATAAAATATCATTTTAAATTATGTAATATATAGTTTAATAACCAGTGTTTTTGAGATACTGAAAATATCTCCCTCGGTAGAGAAATGGCCCCGATATAAGAACTCGTGCTCTGCACTCATTCTCATATCGGGGCCATTTCTCTATCTTGGGAGATATTTCCCGTATCCCAAAAACACTCGTTATTAAACTCTATCTATCTGTTTTGCATATGTTTTGCATTTTATTTATATAATGGATAGTTGTTTAAACATTTCCAGCAGGTTTATATTGTCCCAGATAAAAACCTGGTGGGCGGGACTTGAATACCATCGATACCAAGGGTCGCGGTTTCGATGTGTACATTGTACGTCCATCTCTCAGCACCAAACGAAAAAAATATACAGTTTTATCGTGTTTTGAACGAGTTCAATTTGTAGTTTGAACATAACGGTGCCTTAAAATAAAGTAATCGTTGTTCTGGATGGTTTCCGATGTTGAAAATTGTTTAAAATAACGTTCTAGATAGATAACGGTTGAAGGGCGCGACGTCAGAGGTTCAGCTTTTATAAAAACTCCTCATTAGCCAATCAGCATTGATTATTTTCATAAACCATCTTAGATTTGATTTTAGTAAACTTCTAGATGCAAATGATGCTGTGACGTTCCATTACGTGGTCCGAAGAAGAGAAAACGGGGTTGGCTGGGGTATGAAATAAAACCTTAATTTCGGCTTAAAAAGTTTGCATATTGTAAAATTAAATCATTTAATAGGCAATACAAGTTATCGCATGTTTTTTAGCAAAAAAGTGTTTTTAAGCATGTCTTATTCTCGAAATATCCGTTATAAAAGCCTGCTAATAAAAGCTTTCTCATCGCTTAACGGAATTAAGGCGGGACCACGTAATGATTTTTCCTATTAAAGGAACACATGGCAATCTTGCTTTTTTAAAAACTCGCGGCGTCCCGTTAGTTTTTGTACATAACTTGCATTTGTTCAATTAATATTATTAATTATAAGAATAGTATGAAGCAAAATGATCTGAACTTTACTAACTGTTGATTAATATATTAAACCAATAATATTTTTAAACTTACGGTAGAATAAGAAGACCAAATGAAAACTAAAAATTGTATTTAATTATAGTCAAGCAGGTTTAAAGTCAAAATGATATTGGGTAAATAAACTGAGACGTTAATTTTAATTGAAGATAATTAACATCTTCAAGATTGCCACGTGTCCCGTTAAAGCTGTGTAAATGTACTTGGTACCAAAACTGGAATTTAACTGATAAACTGTTTTTCTTCGATTGCACAACTTTTTTTGTGCAAAGATATTGCTTCAGGCAAATTTGATGCACTGCATCAACTAACATATATTTATTTTTTTCAGGCAAATCTGATGCGCTGCATCAACTTTTTGTTCTATACCTATAATGTATAATAATATTGTACATACTTGTCAGTGAATAGAGGCCACTGGATGGGGTCGTTTCTATCTACTGATGGCGTAGCATAACATTTCGGAACCAACAATATTGTATTCTTGTCCACATTTTCTAGCACCAGTCCCCAGTTCAGCCATTCTCCGAGCGGTATCTCCAGAGGAAAGGTTGTCACAGTTGATATAAAAGTGTTGCCTCTGTGTTAGTTACACAAACAATAAATACATTTATCACATAACATGCGGTGTGGAAGTGTAATAACACCATTCAATATTTTCGATATTCCACTAGTGGTATAACATAACGTTAATGACGTCATGGACGTCAAGTTAATGTACGTTTTCTGACGTAAAGTGACGTTATAAGTTATGTGATAAATAGAATCTAACATTCTTTCCCATTCATTTTGAATTTATTAAACTCATTAGCAAAAATGATATAATGCTCGGCAAGAGCCTCACATTATATCATTTTGACAACTTGTTTAATAAATTCAATAATGAATGAATACTCATTTAAGATCCTCTATATACAAAATTATTATCTCCTTGCTATAGTATCTGTAACCAGCAACAACATGAGACAATGATAATGAAAACAAGAGGCCCAAGAGGGCCTGTGGATGCTCTACTGGCTCTAGATAAAGTTTATGTATAAGGGGCCATAACTCTTTCAAATATCGTTCAACCAGAACATGGTGATGAAATACGCACATATGCTTGGTACTGATTGTCCCTGACAAGTTTCGTTGAAATCCAGCCAGAGGTTCAGGAGAACTAGTCTGTACAAAGTTAGTGTATTAAAACCTTTAAGGGGTCATAACTCTGCCAAAATTCACTCAACCACAACACGGCAATGACAGGTGCAACTAGGATTGGTACTGATCATCCCCATCAAGATTCGTTGAAATCCAGCAAGGAGTTCAGAAGAGACTAATCTGGATAACGTTTGGCTATTAAAACCTTTAAACGGCCATAACTCTGCCAAAAATAATTCAACACGAATATGGCAAAGATATGCACAACTAGGCTTGATACTGATCATCCTTGTTAAGTTTCGTTAAAATCCAGTCAGGGATTCAGGAGAACTAGCCCAGAAAATATTTGTGTATCAAAAACTTTAAAGGGCCATAACTCCACCAAAAATCTGTTAACCGGAATGCCACGATGATATGCACAACTATGCTTGTTGCTGATCATCCCTGTAAAGTTTCATTGAAATGTGGGGAGGCGTTCAGGAGGACTAGTCCAGACAAAGTTTGTGTATTAACACCTTTAAAGGGCCATAACTCTGCCAAAAATCATTCAACCGGAACAGGGCAATGATCTGCACAACTAGAACTGATACTGATCATCCTTGTCAAGCTTCGTTAAAATCCAGCCAGGGGTTCAGGAGAACTAGTCCAGACAAAGTTTGTGTATTAAAACCTTTAAAGGGACATAACTCCGCCAAAATCATTCAACCGGAACAGGTGGAGTTATGGACCCTTGAATTAGTTAAATATGCTATATTTTGCCTCGTTAATATTTTTCATCCGATCTTTACCACATTGATAGTAACAATCTGGTAAAGTTTGGTAAAGATCGGATGAAAAATATTAACGAGGCAAAATATAGCATATTTAACTAATTCAAGGGCCATAACTCCACTGTTACTGGTCCGATCTGGTTGGTTTTCGCACTTGTCCGAGCTTTCATTTATATTAACAATCTGGTCAAGTTTGGTAAAGATCGGACAAAAAATGAAGGCCCTATCGTAATATAGCATTTTTAACTAAATCAAGGGCCATAACTCCGCTGTTGCTGGTCCGATCTAGCTGGTTTTCAAACTTGTCCAAGCTTTCATTGATATTAACAATCTGGTAACGTTTGGTAAAGATCGGATGAAAAAAGAAGACCCTATCGTCTTAACGACGCAAAATATAGCCTTTTTAACTAAATCAAGGGCCATAACTCTGCTGTTACTAGTCTGATTTGGCTGGCTTTTTAACTTATCCGAGATTTCATTGATATTAACAAGATGGTAAAGTTTGGTAAAGATCGGATGAAAAATGAAGGCCCTATCGTCTTAACGAGGCAAAATATAGAATTTTTAACTAAATCAAGGGCTATAACTCTGCTGTTGCTGGTCCGAACTGGCTGGTTTTCGAACTTGTCCAAGCTTTCATTGATAGTAACAATCTCGTAAAGTTTGGTAAAGATCGAATGAAAAATGAAGGCCCTATTGTCTTAACGAGTTAACATATAGCATTTTTAACTAAGTCAATGGCCATAACTCCGCTGTTACTGGTTCGATCTGGCTGGTTTTCGAACTTGTCCGAGCTTTCATTGATATTAACAATCTGGTAAAGTTTGGTAAAGATTGGATGAAAAATGAAGGCCCTATCGTCTTAACGAGGCAACATATAGCATTTTTAACCAAGTCAAGGGCCATAACTCCGCTGTTACTGGTTCGATCTGGCTGGTTTTCGAACTTGTCTGAGCTTTCATCGATATTAACAATCTGTTGAAGTTTGGTAAAGATCGGATGAAAAATGAAGGCCCTATCGTATAACGAGGTAAAAGTTAACGGACGGACAGACGACGGACAACACACCATCCCATAAGCTCTGCTGGCCAAGGCTCTGCTGACCGTTGGCCAGTAGAGCTAAAAACAAGAAACATGGAAATTCCAAGAAAGCCATTTCCATTTGAAATGTTATTACACAACCGTTAAGATGAAAATGAAATAACAAAAGCTTTTTTTCTACAAAAAAAAACCCAGCAAATTACAGTTCTTGTATTAAAGTGATACAAACCGTGTACTATATAGAATAAACAGATGACACGTAAATCACAAACTTAAATGTTTACACAGTAAATGAGGACTGTAAAGAAAGAAAGATTTGTTAGTAAGGCAAATTTATAAGCTACATGCACAGCAAGTTTCGTTGAAATATCTCATTCCTGAGTTAAGTAATTGAGCGTGACCTTGACCCAGTGACCCCAAATGCAATCCCAAGCTTTCTTTCCATTTGAAATAAATACACAGCAAGTTTCATTTCAATATCTCATTCCTAACTCAAATTATTGAGCGAAAACGTTTTTCTATTTTTCGTAACAATGACCTTGACTCCAGTGACCCTAAGTGCAATCCTAAACTTCCCTTTGATATAAGCTACCTACATAGGAAGTTTTATTCTAATGGAAATTATTTTACTATTTTTAGTAATACTGACCTTGACCTTGAACCCACTTTCCCCAAATGCAATCCCAAGCTTCCTTTCCATATAAGCTACCTACCCTGCAAGTTTCATCGCAATACCTCATTCCTAACAAAAGTTATTAAGTGGAAACCGTTTTTCTATTTTTAGTAACAGTGACCTTGACCCCAGTGACCCCAAATGCAATCCCTAGCTTCCTTTCTATACAAGCTACATACCCTGCAAGTTTCAAAGCAATACCTCATTCCTAACAAAAGTTATTAAGCGGAAACTGTTTTTCTATTTTTAGTAACAGTGACCTTGACCCCAAATGCAATCCCAAGCTTTCTTTACCTATAAGCTACCTACCATGCAAGTTTCATCGCAATACCTCATTCCTAACAAAAGTTATTGAGCAGAAACTTACGAGTTTGATGCTGCCCACCCGCTTGCCCGCCAAACGACATACCCCAATCTAATAACCAGAGTTTTCCAAGGAAAACCTGGTTAAAATGTGCAAGAGAGACCACTACTGTCGGTGTATGTGGAATAGTCACCTTCTATTGAGATACACTGAATGTGTGCATGCACAGTAGCTCCGCTTCCTTGACAAGTTGGGTTTATTCAAAATCAGATGTTGTTTTGTTTTGTTTTCAACAGAAAGTATCCAGTGGATGTAAATATTAAACGTAGCATAGACTTTTTCCATTATTAACATTTTTAAAGTAAACATCTAGTTGGGTCACGGCCGGAACACAGCTTTTAATACCACGTAGCATAAACATAGTAAATACACTATTCAACACATCTATTTTCATTCAACATTCATACATGTATAACTTAAAAGGGATATTGCACTATTCTGGAACTAGTTTCATTTAATTAAAAGGGCTTTAAAACCTGTGAAAAAATATGATTTTTTTTTATCAAAATATCTTAAAAAATATAGGAGATATGACCTTTTGAAAATGTGCAAAAAGATTCCAATGGAGGCAGCCATCTTTGAATGTGGAAAATAGATAAATAGTGTTTAAAGCAAATACATGTATTAAATTATAAATACAAAGTAAACTATTTATACTGTATGTGCTCTTTTTACGATTTACATGACTGTATTTACAGTGGCATTCTTGGTTTTAAATGATAAATGGTAAAAAGACGCGATGATGTCATCAATCCAAGATGGCTGCCTCCATTTGAGAATTTGGGCAATTTTTTAAAAGATCATATCTCCTGTATTTTTTACGATATTTTGATAATTCTTTCAGCTTTTTTCATGGTTTTTAAAGCCCTTTTAAATGAAGCTAGTTCCGGAATAGTGCAAGAATCCCTTTAAAGGTAAAAAAAAATAATTGTTTAATGCAAACACATATACTTTTAATAATATAATGAAATCATTTATACAAACTTGGTCAATTCCAGATTCGAAATCACACCTCTTATGTATTCGAGGAATTACTATGTTAAAAATCTTAACATGTTGCTAGCTAAAGTTCAACAACTGTACTGTTGATATATAAATAACATGGCTTAGGCCACACATGTTGATGTAGGTTGATTTGCGTAGCAGGTTTCATGTTTGTTACATTACAATAAAATCATGTATATAAACTCTAGATAGAACAATCAGCTATTTAAATGACATGAAAAACTTTAAAGAAAATACTGATTTTTACTGTGAATGCATTTTGACAGGAATCTACTGGGATCTAGGGCACCGCCATATTAGTATGACGTAACCAATATAGTTTCCTTCTGGACACATTTTAGATATATGAATCCATGAATTGATCGAAATGTTGCAAAGGATATCAAATTTAACTATTCAAAAATTGTAAAGTGAAGTGATTCTTAATAGAACTGTGAGAGACTACTAATGGTGCACTGACTGTTTAACCCTTAAGCACTTGAGGAGAAAAAAGCAAATATAACAAGACTGATTGCAAAGAGGCATGTTGCTTAAAGGGACAATGTCCATAGCTTAATTTTAGCCTATAAAACACAAAATAATTACGTTGACAAACATAATACACCAACCATTATTGAATATTTACTAAATAAAAGCAAGATTGCTTCAATAGCGATACAAAAAAAGAATAACCGTTTCATGGGATTGAACTCGTAACCCACAATAAAATTATACTCGCATGTAATTGTAATTGTCGAGCGTCGCTACCAACTAAGCTAACCGGGCCAGATGTATTATGCAAGAGATACAATATATAAAAGCTAATGCACTAATGGATGTCATGTGATTAGCAGAAAATGTAAATAAAGTGGGTCCCACATTATTTACAAATAATAAATAAAATAAAAATTTCAAACTCGCGAATGTATTACTACAGGCTTATCAGGGTCTATGCTAATGTTTTCATGTTGACACTTCACTGAATAAAAATCAGACAGTTATTTGGCTATGCTCAATATCTGCTTACTTACGGACAGTGTCCCTTTAAAGAGTGTATAAAAGAGGAATTTCAGCTATATTCCCAATTTTTGGTCTCCTGATACTTATTTGCGAAGTATTAAAGGAACACACGGCAATCTTGATTTTTATAAAACTCGCAGCATCCCATTAGTTTTTCTACATAACTTGCCTTCTTACAATCATTATATGATTAATATTAATTATAAGAATAGTTCAAAACAAATTGTTTTTGCATATCACTAACTGTTGATTACATTGAATCAATAATATACTTAATATTATATGGTAGAAGAACGAAGCAATATTGAGAACTCAGAATGTTAATTAATTATATGCAGGCATATTTGAAGTCAAAATGATACTGGATTAAATAAACAAGATGACAATTTTAATTCTTGATAAAAAATTCAAGATTGCTATGTGTCCCTTTAAGATCGCCTTTGATAAAATGCTTGGCCAAAGCATATGTTGATGGGTCTCAATTGCTTGTATTTGTGAATTATGGGTCTATCAAACTATAATTAGTAAAGAAATTAACCCACCTAATGACAACATTACACTAAAAAAAGATTATCAAAACTCTGTCTAAGTGTTCAGGTCATAAAATGATGTATATGTGCTGATTAAAAGTATAGGTCTATTCACGGGTTCTTAAAGTACTCATGAATAAATATGCATGAAATGAAATCTTAATTCGACACTACATTTTTGTGGTTTGGTCTGGCTGATTAAAGCCATTTATATTGTGTCTATAATGTTTATATTCTCAAAATATGTATGTTATAATATCCCTGGTGGTCAATAGTTTAAGGGTGTACATCTGTTGTAAAATGTGCCTGTTAATGCTGGGATAGCTAATCTGTAATTACTGGACTATACCTAAATCTCTCAGTATCGTATTCCACCTTTTACAGAATGTATAAAATTAATGTGTAAACAAATGCATTAAAAATCTTGGATAAATATTGAGAACCAAATTCCCGCGTACGCATTTAAAAAACAATCAAATGCGCCCTGACATACGCAATAGATGCTTATTGAAGTCTGAGATACTAAATGACAATCAACTGCCTCCAGCAATTTCTAGTAGACGCATGCGAAGAAAAACAAGAAATGTCACTGTAAGTGACAAATGCCCCCGAAGTGGTTTTGACCTTCGACCTCTAAGTATGACCTTGACCTTGGAGCCAAGGACCTGGATTTTGTGCGCGACCCGTCGTCTTGTTGTGGTGAGCACTTGTGCCAAGTTATTTGAAAATCCGTCCATAAATGCCAGAGTTATTGACCGGACACGATTGTACGGACGGACGGACTGACGAACAGTGTGACTACTCAATGCCACCATTCAGGGGTATAAAAAGGCCTTTTTGTCGTCTGGTTGTCACAAATTAATGCCATTATAAAAAAGACAGACATCAATGTTGAATGTATATAAAAGGTTCATGCATGCAACACGCATTGTGCTGAAAGCTTATCTGGAGCATTGTATATTTACCTGAAGAAAACGAGCTTGACTAAGAATGCCCCAGGGGCCGATTGTGTGACTACTTCTGTCAAAGGCAGGATTGGTTTCTCATCTGGCGTGGGGTTGCGCGGGAGCTCACATTGTATATGTACGAGATAGGTGTTTGCGTTACTAACAGCCCCGTGATTTTGTGTCGGCAGATAACGAATAATGTTTTTGTAAATTATGTGCGTTGCATTCGTCTGAAATAAAATAAAAAGATGAAGATTAGTGATATAATATAGTCGGCGAAAAGTAAAGTGGGGGTGGCGCTGGTATATAGCACTGTATTTTATACACCTGTGTCATAGAAGCGGAAAATAACAGTGTTCAATAACTAGAAATGTGTCTGTGGACAAGAATTCCTTCGCTGACAGCAATTAGCTGAAATATAAAATCATTAAAAGGCCACAATTCGACAAAGGACTAAATATGATAAGAGACAAAATTGGCCCCCAAAATTGAAAGTTTTAATGCACAAGTTAGCAACAAATGAAGTGAATCAATATTAAAACTCATTACAAGTACGTTTGAAGGCTCTAAATGAGTTTAAGAGCCTCACAAACAAGGCATTTGTTTTCAAAAAAATACATTTTTGTTCATTTTCCGCAGTTTTCGATCAGTTTTTAATCTTGGAAATACAAAGCGCACCCTCGAGCACAGCTGATTTTTTGTTGAAACAGGTACTTGATCGAGATGCATCATCAGCCAAAAAACTGTGTGTGCTCGGAGGTGCGCTCTATATATTTTGGATCAAAATCTTGCCCAGAAAGGTCCAAAATCTACAAAATATAACAAAATTACCAAAAATGCCATTTTTTTGAGACCCTGTTGATTCTTCTAGATGAATAAAATAAATAAAAATATATTTTGAAGATAAAATATGATCAGTTTACTTCAACATGCACAACAAATTATATGTAAATATTTTTTTTTTGCATTTTGAACATATTGGGGGCCAAAATACCCCCTTATTATACCTTGTCCTTTCATCAGATCAGAACAGTACGACGATATGCTGATATTTCCTACTAAGTATCGCCAATATCTGTTGAGATGTTCAGGAGGAGTAGTCCGGCCAAGAGAGTGTGAAACAATGACGAACAGACAAGGGCGACACTATATGCCCCATCCATATAAGGCGGGGTCATAAAAAACACATGCGCAAAATGCCACTATTCGTATCAACTGTCTATTGAACCAAATGTTGACATGCATGTTTTGGCTACTGACCCATTCCACTTTAACAACTTTGTGACCAATTCACAAATTTGTCAAATGATAAATTATCAGTTTTGCAAGCTCATGACTGTGATGTTTTAACCCTTAAACCCACTAAAAACAATAATGGACTGTTCTCTCCTTGAATTAAGACCATTCCATTATTGTGACAAAGGGGTGTTTTGGGGGAAATGACTGATCAGCAGCCAGACATTATGGATACAAAGGCTATCATAGTCGTGCTTAGCGGGTTAAGGGTTGAAAATTGTAAATAGAATACATTTGCCAATCTATCAAAACTATAAATATTTTATAAACATTAATCATAACCAAGAAATAAATCAAATTCTGAAGTTAAAAGGGACACATAAACATTTTTGTTTAAATTATAACTAGATTTATTTGCTCCAATAACTTATTTAGAAGCAATTTGTTTCAAAAGATTCAAAAGAATATATCAATAATCCAAACTATGTTCAGTGTATTAAAAAAAAATATCAATTTAAAAAAAAATAAAAAAATTAAATGATGCACATTAAATTATAACAAGAGCTGTCAGAGGACAGCACAGCTCGACTATTCGAATTTTCAGAGAACAAGAAATTATACATCCGGCATATCATCAGAAAAAAACACTGAAAACAAAGGGAGTTACTAAGTTCAGATGTGTCAAGAAGGAAAACATTGGAATTTTCATTAAATCAAGGCCCACAATTGTTCTGTGATGACATGGAGGTAATTTCATAATAACCCTTTCAAAGTATATATAATGCAAATTTTATAAGTTGAAAATTTGAAGAATGTTAAATGTATATTGTAAATGCATTTGACCTTTGACCCCTTTGAGACCTTGAACGTTCATCCAATAATCTTGAACTCAATAGATACGATCAACTTCCCATTTCTAATAAAGTATGTAAGTTTGACGATGATTGGATATGTTGAAGTTATTTACATGTTAATAAATGCTGACGTAAACATTAACCTGATGCTAAGAGCCTATCAACCCATAAAAGACCCCATAAGATCCTTCGAACAGTCAAGCTAAAAAATCAAATTATTTGTAAAGTTTGACCCAGGAGCTAGGTCCACAAAGGTGGGTAGAAGCCTAGGGTCTACCCTGGTTGGATGGTTGTATCCGTCTGTTAATGCCCAGTAAGTGTATATATGGTTATAGGGTAGGGATCTTAACGTTTCCAAATTATGACCCAGAGGCTATGTCCCCAGGGTTTGGGAGGAGATCGGGGTCTATGCTGGTTAAGTGGTTGTATCTGTCTGTTCATGCCTAGTAAGTGTATATATGGATATAGGGTGGGGATCTCAATGGTTTCCAAGTTATGACCAAGGGGCTATGTCCCCAGGGTTGGGGAAGGAGACCGGGGTCAATGCTGGTTGGGTGGTTATATCCGTCTGTTCATGCTCAGTAAGTATATAATTATATGGTTATAGTGTGGGGACATAGCCCCTCGTCATAACTTGGAAACCATTGAGATCCCCACACTATAACCAGCAGCCCGGGTTCTATGCTGGTTGGCAGGTTATATCTGTCTGTTCATGCCCTGTAAGGGTATATATGGTTATAGGGTTATAGGGTGGAGATCTCAATGGTTTCCAAGTTATGACCGAGGGGCTATGTCCCAAGGGGTGGGGAAGCAGCCTGGGTTCTATGCTGGTTGGCAGGTTATATCTGTCTCTTCATGCCCTGTAAGGGTATATATGGTTATAGGGTGGGGATCTCAATGGTTTCCAAGTTATGACCATGGGGCTATGTCCACAGAGTTGGGGAAGGAGACCGGGGTCTATGCTGGTTGGATGGTTGTATCTGTCTGTTCATGCCCAGTAAGTGTATATATGGTTATAGAGTGGGGATCTCAACGGTTATTAAGTTATGACTCAGGAGGCCCACCCACACCCTCATGTTTCACCTTGTGTGACCCCCGGGGAGGGTCCAATTCTGACCCTAGGGTCAGCATTTGAGCGAACTTGGTAGAGGACTACTAGACGATGCTACATACAAAATATCTAAGCTGCAGCCCTTTTTGTTTCAATGAAGAAGATTTTGAAGTGTTTTTCCTATAAACTTCTATGTAAAAATGACATTTTTTTACCAATTCAGGGGCCATAATTTTGTCAAAATGAATGGAAGAGTTATGGGGATTGTTGGATAAGGTACAGAACTGCAATAACTTGAGTAGTTTTGAAGTTATAAATCTATTGCACAAAAACTTTAAGGTAAAGACATGACAATCAAAGGGCCATAACTTTGTCAAAATGCAAGGAAGAGTAATGGGGATTGTTGGATAAGGTGCAGAGTTTGATGTATAAAGTTTTAATGCAATAGCTTGAGTAGTTATGAAGTTATAAATTTATTGCACAAAAACTTTAAGGTGAAGCTGGGGACGCCAACGCAGACGACCACGAATAGTCGAGCTAAAAAGAAGCATGATGCCCCATGTTGTTTCTCAGAAAGCATTGTCTAAAATATATATATTATTTTTTAGATAAATTTAAGAGAGCGTAAGGTGTAATCTACCATAGCTTTTTGTTGGGTTTGCAAATTGTAGAAAACTGCCGAGAAAAGTTCAGACTGAATTATAATATGTTAATAATAATAATAATGTTTAAGAAGTTTAAGTTCGCCCATTTTCTTGTTGTGCCTCTTGCTAAAATATCTGAATTTTGGCTGAAAATGAAATATTGCCTTTTGGGAATTTTCATCATGTTTTTAAAATATGTATCAGTCAAAATTTCATGATTCACGAATAGCAGTGTACCATGTCTGTGAACAAGGCGTTTTTACTGCACAAAAAAAACTTACCGTTTGTATTGTAAGAAGTTAAAGTTCGCCCGTTTTCTTGTTATGCCTTTTGCTAAAATATCTGAATTTTGGGTTAATAAAATATTGCCTTTTGGGAATTTTCATCATGTTTTTAAATTTTGTATCAGTCAAACTTTCATGATTCATGAATAGCAGTGAACTATGGACGTGAACAAGGCATTTTAACTGCACAACAAAACCTTACCGTTTGTATTGTACCACATTCATCGAATGGTATGCTAACGTAGATGTATATCGTGTCATTTGTAATTAGGGCGCAGTTGCTCCCAGGGACAGCTAGGTCCACCGACAAATGTTTCTGCTCCAGGAATGGGTCACGAATGGTGCTAAAGCCCGCAATCAATCTACCACGAGTACAATTTAACGTAGGTTCTGGACCTGTAGGGTAATCAACAGTGAATGTCATTATTAAACATGTATCCATTTTGCATAGGTAGCTGAGGATGTAGGCCAGTTGTTGTTGCTTTAGTTGAGCGGCCCAGCAACGCATTGTTTCTTACCACATTCATTGTTTTGAGTCGCTACTGAGAGAGAAATGGGATACAAAGAATCTGGGAACCCTGCACTACTGTTACTATCGAATAGATTCCTACGTTTCTTTAATATACTCACATGATAGACTCTGGTACACGGGATAATGATGCCATGCACCAGTTGATGTCATCGACGTCATTGTTGATGCACGTCACATTTATCCGCCTCTACCAGAGTTGTTGTTCCTTACTCCTATTTTCATGTTACGTGAATGCAAAGAATGACAACTCTCTCATGTTACGTGAATGCAAGGAACGACAATTCTTTCATGTTATGTGAATGCATGGAACGACAACTCTGTTATGTTATGTGAATGCAAGGAACAACAACTCTCTCATGTTACGTGAATGCAAGGTATGACAATTTAACTCTTTCATGTTACGAAAATGCACGGAACGACAACTCTTTCATGTTATTTGAATGCAAGGAACGACAACTCTTCCATGTTATGTGAATGCAAGGAACCACAACTCTCTTTCATGTTATGTGAATGCAAGGAACTACAACTCTTGGAAGAAAAGATTGCTCTCTTATCTGACCAAGAGGAAGATCAGATTTTCTAGCACTCATGTAAAACGCAGTTTACATATACTTATCAGGTATGCAAGAAAATGTTTTACTAGAACATCTAAAGAAACTAACCCATCAAACAAGCAAAATTACACAACAAATCTGTTTATCAAAACTCTGTTCAGATGTTCAGGTCATATAATAATGTATATGTGCTGATTAAAAGTATAGGCTTTTTCTCCTGTTCTTAAAATACCCGACTGAATATTTGTAAAATAAATTATGAGTTGGTAACTCTTTAATTCAATGATCCAGTTGTTTTGGTTTGGCCCGGCTTGTTAAAGCTGTGTATATTGGGTCTACAGAGTTTGAATTCTCAAAATATTTTAGTTATATATATACCTCGTCATCAGTATGTTTAGAAACGGTGTAAATATATTGTAAATACCGGTATATGTTGGCGAGATAGCTACTTTAACCCTTAGCCTGCTAAGGGCGACTGCAATAGCATTTGCGTCCATTGTAAACCCAGATCAGCCTGCGAGTAACTCGCAGCCTGATCAGGGTTTACAATGTCCGCCTGTGAGTAACTTGCAGCCTGATCAGGGTTTACAATGTCCAGCTGCTCATCAGTCACTTTTCCAAAACACCCCTTTGTAACACAAATGGAATGGTCTAAATTTAAAGAAAGGACAGTCCATTATACATTCATAGCGGGCTAAGGGTTAAAGTTACGAAGGTTACTTACGAGAGGGGGCAGAGTTGTCTAGTGGCACGCATGTCACCCTCGCCTTCTCGGTGCTTAAGCAGCTGTTCTCTGCCCAGACATCTTGTTGACACTGATTTATGTGACTTTCCGTTCCACTGCACTCCACAGACTTTATCGTCATCGACGCGTTGATTTTGGTAGTATCGAAAGCTTCGCTGCCTGGTAGGGAGTTATTGGGGCTACAATAGAAATGATATCAATGAGGTGTTTTAAGTGGATATATTACAGGATTAAATTTATTTGTTGAGTTTATTCATGTGTAATCTCATAGGCATGATAGACAGGGTTGCCAGCACCTGGGTCAAATAAAATTCCCAGACTTTTCCCTGACCAAATGTAATTTTTCACTGACCAATATGACGCAATTTTATCG